>CAKNYM010052804.1:472089-484927 GCA_932195095.1 Andricus curvator
TGGAATACCTTCAAATTCTTGAAACATATTGAAAATTTCTTGGAATCATCTAAAATACCCTAAAATATTCAAATTCCTCTGGAATCTTTTGGAATACTTTAAAATTCTTTTAAGCTCTTGAAAATTCCCTGGAATTTAAAGAAATACCCTAAAATTTTTAACATTTTCTGAAAAACTTTCAAATTATTGAAACATATTTAAAATTCTTTGGAATCTTTTAAAATACCCTATAATACTTTAAACTCTTTTGAAATCTTTTCAAACCCCTTGAAATTCTTCGAAACCTCAAGGCTTTTTTCAAAAAATTCCTTGGAATTTTGCGAAGTACCCTAAAATCTGAAACATCCTCTTGAATACCTTTACATTATTAAACCATATTAAAAACTTTTTGGAATCTTTTATAATACCCTAGAATATTTAAAATCCTTTGAATTCTTTTGAAATTTATCAAAATTCTTTGAAGCTCTAGAAAATTCCTTTGAATTTTAAAAAATACCTTACAATCTTAAAAATCCTCTCAAACATTTTAAATTAAAACGTGTCAAAAGAAAAGTCTTATTTTTAGCCCTTTTTTATTAAAATTTTAGTAAGAGAGCAGAAAATAATTTCTATAAATAAAAAAGTAAAATAAAAAAATTGCAGATTTAGTTTGAAAAGTCTTTGGCTCTTTAGTCAATTTTTGTAATAATAAATATATCTACTACAGAGTTTCTGAAAGTAATTGTTCTTGCGATGCAAGCATCTTAAATGATCAAATAAAGCTTTTTAAAACGATCCTTAAACTTTTACGACCTTTAAAGTTTTCTTGTGTGGAAAGCGATTGATCGTTCAGACGATCACGAAACTCTTCTATTTATTTTTCGAAGTAGATCTAAGTACATGGTGGAGGAATGGCTACTTTCAGTCGACACTCAGCGAGAGACTATTCTTTTAAGTAAATAAGAAGTAATTTTCTGCTCTTGAATCAGAACGAAATGCTCCTTTCCATTAAATAAATATAAAATCTCAATTTTCAGAGATAAATAATTGAAGTGTTGCATTACAGAACTAGATAACCGAAATTTTTGCAAAAAATGGTGCTTTTGCATGCGAATTCTTAAAAAATCAAATACATGTTGTATTAAAAGGATTTGTTCGATATCTTGTTTTTAATATAGTAGTAAAAAGATTTGTAATACAAAACCAGATATCTGACGCTCTGTACTGGTCTTCCATCATCTTCTTTTTTTAATTGCCTAACTTCTTACCTTTTCTTTATACCTCTTTCTGACTATATTCCTCTTCCTAAATGCTTTTAAATACAGTAAAATAATAAAATACTTATTTTCAAAGAAAAGGCTTCTAGATAAAACTATTTGAAACTTTTTTGAGCACCAAAGTACCAATCAAAGTCAAACCTAAAATCTTGAATCTTCATTTCCTACAAAAAGCCACTTTTATAATATTTTAGTTCACTTTGCTCTTTGCCTTGCGATTAGAAACAATATTTCTTGAAATTATTATCGTTTGTTTATGTATAAAGAACCTTGCTCCTTTTTAAAGACCTTACAGCAAAAAATCATATACTACAGTGCGATACAGTCACACTAAATCTTTATTTTCCCGGAAAAGAATAAGTTTCTTGGATGACAACTTTTTAATTCTTATTCAGCCTCCCCATACCTCGGAAGCAGGTTTTTATTATTTAAAAAAATTAAATGAATGATTCACTCGGAATTGGTAAACATTTGCTAATCAAACTGATGTTCTCCCAATTGAGCAACTCAATATCTCGGAAGCAAATTTTTATTTTTTGTTCAAACTGAAAATTGCACTTTTCATCGCGATCCGCAACCGAGCTTGTTCCAATTTTAGGTTCCTGTCACTTCCAGATTATAAAGTTCAACATTCTATTTCTCGGGCCTGATTAATTTTTTAAGTGAAACTTCGCAAAAAAACGACCGAACGAACGAACGATCTCTCCGTCTCTCTCTTACAAGTATACTCTCTATAGCCTAAACCTTCTCTCTCTATTCGCGTCTCCCTTTTGTGCGGCGATTCGTAATTGCTCTAAAACTCCTCTTCGATATCCCCACTACTGCAGGGCTAAGCAAAGCCTGTATATGCGCTCTCTCTCGCTCTCTCTCTCTCGCGCGCGCGCGCTCTCTCTCTCTCTCTCTCTCTCTCTCTCTCTTTCTCTCTCTCAGCACTCTCTTACTATCTGTTCTCCTCAAAACTCATGATGATTCCTCACGAAAAGTTTCAAAGTTAATCCATCAAAGTGTCACTTCTGCCGTGTGGCCCCACTGCCACACACTTTTTTGGTCTGAATTCAGAAACATTTTAGCTTGTAAGTTTTTGCTTTATCTTTAAATGGTGATTTCGATTTTACAGAATGTTATTTCGCTCTCCTGAAAAATTCCTATTTTGTTGATTATCTAGTTCAGTACTACAACCCTTCAATTATTAATCTTAATTATTTCAATCAGACATCTGCAAAAGTCTTTGGTTGAAATTTAAAAACTTTTTCTCTATAACCTGAATTAGTTTTCAACCTTTTGTCAATCTTCTTTATGAATTACTCGGATACTCTTTTGCTGATGGCATAAGGATGGAAAATTTTTAACTTTCATTATTACCTATTGAAACATTTTCCAACTTTGTAACAATAATTTCTTCTTTCTTCTTAAGTTCGTTAAGAGAACTCAAAGTAAAAGAGAATCTTTCTTGTATCTCCGGAAAATTAAATCAATTCCTGCTTTTAAAAGTTTCGTACAGAGACGAATGAAATTTTATAATCTTTTCTTGTATTCTTGGAATTATAAAATAAAAAGATCAATGTTGTGATTATTAAAGTATATTTTTTCCGATGTAATTTCTACAATATAAAAAACGGTGATTTGCGAGCAATTTTAAACCTGAAAAAATGTTACTATTTCAAACATTTTTGTATAGTAGTGCTTTCATTTAGAAGGTGGTCGAAAAACTTCATTTTCAAAATTCCCTGACATTTCTCTGATTTTTCTTGACCAATTTTTTATTTACCCTGATCGTTAATATTCAGAGATTAGTATTTTAATCTTGTGACATTTCTAAAATATAATCTTTCATAAATGGAATAAAAATAATTGCAGAATTAATTTTAAAAATTCAAAATTATTTAGTTACTTTAACCAAAAAAGGTGACTTTTCTAACATAAAAGATGAATTTTCAATCCAGACGAACCAATTTTCAACAAAACAGTTGAATTTTTGACCAAAATAGATGAACTTTTATCAAAATAGTTAAATTTTGAAACCAAAGAGATGAATTTTTTAACAAAATACATCAATTTTTAAAGAAGTAGTTGAATTTTTAAACAAAAAAAGATCCATTTTCAACCAAAAATAAAATAGTTCAATTTTAGTTCCAAAACTGGAATTTTAAATTTAGAAAAAAAAAAAGAATTTTCTACAAAACAGTTTGATTTCCTACCAAATAGTTAAATTTCCCGTTGAAAAATTTATTTTTGACAAAAAAAACGGATATTTAACCAATTAGTCCAATTTTCAATCAAACAGATGAATTTTCAACTAAAATTATGAATCAACAACCAAAAAAATCAATTTTTAAGAATTTAGTTAAACTTTCAAACAAACAGTTGAATTTTTAAACTAAAAATATTCAATTCCTAACCACAAATGGAATCGTAAAATTTATATTTGAAAAATTTAATTTTCAATAAAAAACGAGTTTTCTACAAAACAGTTGAATTTTTAAATTGACAAGACGAATTTTTTAGAAGACAGTTGAATTTTCAAACAAAAAGGATGAATTTTTAAAGAAGTACTTAACTACATGAATTTTCAAACAAATAGTTGAATTTTCAAGTAAAAAAGAGAAATTTTCAACAACAAAAAAAGAAAAGTTACATTTTTAGTAAACAAAAATTAATTTTTAGTTGAAAAAAAAAACAAATTTTCAACAAAATAGCAAAATTTTCAAACAAATACATGAACCTTCAACCAGAAATATTAATTTTTAAAAGAGGAGTTTAACTTTTACCCAAGTAGCTGAAATTTCAATTAAAAAACGTCAACTTTCAACAAAATAGTTTAACTTTCAACCAGACATAAATTTGTAACGAAGATGTTGAATCTACAACTGGAATAGTTAAATTTTCAGTTAAAAAAATTAATTTGTAACAAAAAAAAAAAGATGAATTTTCAACGTATAATTTAATAGTAGATATTTAAATCAAAAAATATCTTAATTTTGTTATCAAAAACAGTTAAATTCAACCAAAAAAGGCCAATACCTATACAACAAAGTAGTTGAATCATCATCCAAAGATGATCAATTTTCAATCAAGCAGTTCCATTTATATCCAGAAAAGATTAAATTTCTACTAAAACAAACTAAATTTTTGAACCAAAAACACGAGTTTAAAAAAAGGTAATTAAATTTTCAACAAATAACAATTTTACTTAAGTTTTCAACACCAAAATATTAATTTCCAACCCCAAAAGACGAATTTTCAACAAAACTGTTGAATTTTCAACCGAATGATACAATTTTTACTAAAAATATAATTTTTAGGAGAAAGAAAATTAAGAAAAAAAATATAAATATGAATACAAGACAAATAAAGTACTAACAAGAATATTATATCAGAGTGGCCGCAAAACTTCATTTTCAAAATTCCCTAATTTTTTCCTGACTAATTTTTCATTTTTCCTGACCATTATCATTCAAGGACCAAAATCTTGCTCTTATAACATTCTTGACAGACAATCTTCCGTCAACAGAATGAAACAATTTCGATTTAAAAATTTCAAATTTATTATCCTTGACAGTTATTTAAAGTGCCTCTTATAGAAATTCCCTGACTTATGCAAGATTTTTTTCAAAATCTCTGACTTTCCCTGACCAAAAAAGTTCACTGAATTTTTCTTGACTTCCAGATTTTACCTATTCTACGACCACCCTAAATTTATATAAATGAAAAGCAATTCAATTTTTTTATTTTGTTAATTGGACAGTTCGTAAACGTTCTAAACACATATTTGAAATTGTTTCAATTTTGAAAGCTGTGAAATAACGAAGTCATTTTTTCGGCTCATTTTCGACTCACCGAAAACATTTGTGCTACGTCCACCGAATTTCAGTGCTTCTAGACACAGCCTTAAAATTAATTTTTGGATTTCCAAATTGAACAAATTAATATATCGTTGATGGTTTTTAATTCAAATTTATCAAAATTAAAAAGTAAAAATTTGAGATCCGAATGTCTCGATTTGAAAATTGGTCTGATAATCGTGAGCGTTTCTGTCCGTGCTCTTGAATTAATAGCATCCGCTATAGAAGCAACAAACGGCGTATTTGCATATGTCCAAAAGCATGTGCTATAAAATAGAGTAGCAGAACAATTAGAGAATAGTGAAACGATTTTATAATTAAACTGTTGAAAGCATTCATGATTGAAGAACATGAAAATTAAAAGCCTTTGAAATTGAAGAAATATTAATTAAATTCCTATTTTTATTTGAAAATGTTCCACAGAAAGGTAATTGTGTACTTTTTATGACTTTTCCAAATTTTTATGTAAACAGTCTGAAATAGATTTTTTTCTACGTTTTGGTTTTTCCATGGAATTATAATCAATTTGTTCTCACTTTTATACATTTTTTACAAAAACATTTATATTTTTCTGGAAAAACACAAAAATAGTAAAAAACTTTTTGCATTAAAATTGTTTGTTTCCTTTTTTTCAAATAAGATTTCAAAACAAAACAATGTGAGAACAAATTTATTATTCAATTATAATTTATTTGAAATATGTTAATGAATTTCAATCATTATTGGTTAATTTTAATATTTAACAGTTGATTAATATGAAGTATTAGAATAGTAAAAATTAAAAATTTATATAATTAGCATTAAAATTATAATATGTTGAATAAATTTTCATTATATGATAATTGCTATTTTTTACAGATTTTTGATTTTATTGGATTTTTTGGGGGAAATTTGAATAAATCATTTTAATTTCAAATATTAAAACTTCAATTTCGAGTTTGAATCGCCACAAACCAATTTAAACATTTTCAAGTTATAGGGCTTGAATCTAAATTTTTTAGATTTTGAAAAACCTAAGTTCTTAATAATTAAATGATTTATGTTCAAAGACCGAAAAAAATCCTTCCATTTTGGTCGTTTCTGGTTTGAAATGGGATAATTCTAAATATTTCAGGTTTGGAAACTGATAAAAAGTCTAATTTTGAAGGCTTCGAATTTGAATTTATTTGGAGACGAATTGAAATGTTTTTTCAGGTTTTCGATCGAACTCTTAGGTTGTTCATAGCTTTTTGTTTTGAAGAAAAAATAAAAAAGTGCATTGAGATATTTTCGAGATGATTCAAGAGCCGTTTTTAGGTTTTTGATCGGAGAATGATTGACAAATGATTTGATTGTTTAAAAATTGGTTTAAAAAAAGACGCTCCTAGTTATTTCGGAGATGAATCGAAAAGTAAAGTAAATGATTAAAAAATAGTTTTAGAGAATGAAAAAAAGCCGAACCTAAATATTTCCGAGAGAAATACAAACGTTTGTTTAGTTTTCCGATCGGAGGCTTCGTTTGTTTATAATTAATTATAAAAATTTGAAATTCATAGATATAAGAAACTTTAGGGTCGTAACTTTTTGGTTCTCCCTCGAATAATAGTTTACTACAACATCCAATTTGAAAGCTTTATATTTTAAACAATTTCCAATGCTTTATTGGAAAATCTGGCTTGTTTTAATTGCCCTAAATTTTAAATTACTAAAGTTTTAAGGCTTGAATCTAAATTTTTGAGATTTCGAAAACCTTCATTCAGAAATTATACAATTCGCAATGCTTTCAATTTGATATTGTATCATTCTAAGAACTTCAAATTCAAATTTATTTCATTTTGAATGCTTTCAGGTGCAAATGTTCAGTCTTCAATTGTTCGTACTTGAATTGCTCATATATAAAGAGCAAAAAATCCTTTAATTCTGATGGTTTCTATTTCGAAATGGAACAATTTCAGATAGTTTTGATTTGGAAACAGAAAAAATGCCTAATTCTAATGGCTTTTCATGCATTGGTTTTTTTATGAGTTGGTTTTTCACATGAAATAGCTTTCTTCGTTTGGAAAGATAGAGCTGCAATACAATTTCCCTTTAAAAATACGTGTCCAAAGTGTAATTATGAAAAAAAAGTCTTGGCGGAAACATATGGAAAAGTCTTTGGCGGAAATTAAGTTAGGTTTTGATGAGCGAAGTATTTCCTTAAACATCTGATATCAAAAATTGTTTCTATAAACGTTCTAAATATATCAAAACCCATGAATTAATTGAATGTCAAATTATGACTCAGTTAAAAAGCGGGTTTGAGTTTCCTGATAATATGACCTTCACCTTAAAAAATACACAAATCAAAATAACATTTCAATCATAATTTATAGGACATTTAAGTAAAAGCGTGCCACCATACCCGACTCTCCCCTACATCAAACCAATTCTCGAATTAGCTAACTTTTCATCCATTTAAATCATTCTTCATAAAAAGTAAGTGTTTCGAATTTCTGTATTAATCTATCATGATTAAACTTGTCAGCAACGCTAACTGAGTGATAATTAAGTAATGCTCTGCATCTACGAAACATTTCTTGCATCAGACAGAAAGCTTTTCTGGTAGACTACTCTCGAGAACTTTTTCAATCCTCTTAATTATATTGATTAGTTGGTAATTCGTCACAACAGCTTTATCATCTGCTTTATAAATAGGGACAATGTGAAGGGCAAGTGGCTGTAGATAACGATTTTAGAATCAGTTCTTCAAGTGGTCTATAAACCCCAGAACATTTTTTTTATATAATAGAGGAATAAGAACAGTATAATTATGCAATACGGAAAAATACTATTCAATTGAATCACACCATCATCCTCGTTCAGAAGCAGATCTTATTGATTCGAATGTATAATGTAAATAAGACGTTTATACTATAGAATTAATAGCATTCGTGGTAAATCGAAATGAATAATTATTGTTTCGTTGGATATTCATTTTAATAAATAACATTTACTTTCAAATGAAGGTGATAGTGCCGTCCATTGATTTAATAGATTCTTTTTTTATAAAAACCTTAGATCACGATATGGAGGGTAAAGCCAGTGTCAGAACGTTGGGTCACTTAAAAAAAAGCGTTTATAGAAATGGAAGTCTTTATATTCAGTAAGTTTTTACATTTGGAAGGCTTCAAAAAATTGCTTTTACCGATTTGGAAAAGTATAGATGTATAAAGAGCTTAAACCGAAATATGGAGGGTAAATCCTGTGTCAGAGCGTTAAATTCCTTAGGTCATATAAAAATTAGACGCGTCGTATATAAGTTTGGTACGAATAGAGAGAGGCAAGTGTGTAAAAAATATGAATGGGCAGAGTGCAAGTTCAGAATTTTTATGTGTAACATCTTAGACTGCGATATGGAGGGTAAATGCTCTGGGGCACATAAAAGTAAAACGCATCTACTTATGGACATAACTATGGTATGAGAAGATTGGGTTAAATTTGTAAAATGATATTCAGTTTCACGCGCTAATTCATTAAAACTTGGTTGTGAACATCTTAGACCGCGTATGGAGGGTAAAGCCTGTGTCAGAGCTTTAAATACCTTGGATCATATAAAAGTGAAACGCCTCTATTTATAGACACAAATATGGTATGAATAGAGTGTGTTGAATTTATAAAATGATATTCAGTGTTACGCGCTAATTGACTAAAACTCAATTTGTGCAGTTTCAGAATTTTTATGTGTAAACATCTTAGACCGCAACATGGAGGGTAAAGCCTATGTCAGAACGTTGGATCACGTAAAAGTGAAATGCGTTTATAGAAATGGACGTCTTTATGTTCAGGAATTTTTAAATTTGGTAAGGCTTTCAAAAACTACTTCCTTCGATTTGGAAAAGTTTAAATGTATAAAGAGATTAGACCGCGATATGGAGAGTAAATTCAGTGTCAGAGCGTTCAATTCCTTAGGTTATATAAAAATGAGATACGCCGTACATATATATATATTTATATATATATATAAGTATGTTACGAGTAGAGAGAGGAAAAAGTGTAATAAATGAGTGGGGAGTGTGCAGGTTCAGAATTTTTATGTGTAACATCTTAGACCGCGATATGGAGAATAAATGCTTTGAGGCACATAAAAGTGAAACGCATCTATTTATGGACATAAGTATGGTATAAGTAGAGTGTGTTGAATGTATAAAATGATATTCAGTTTCACGCGCTAATTCATTAAAACTTGGGCGTAAACATCTTAGACCGCGATATGGAGGGTAAAGCCTGTGTCAGAGCGTAAAATGTCTTGGGTCACATGATATTGCAACGCGTTTATAGACAGGGACGTCTGTTTGTGAACTTCCAACCCTCGTCTTATGTAAGATTTTATAGTTTTCACCAAGTAAAATAACAACATGGCAATTATTTTCACTTTAAATGTGATTTGAAAGGATTTTTATAGATTTCAAGATATTTCAAGGTTTTTCAAAGAATTACAAAATTTATACGGAGCTTGATAAGATTTCCAAAGCTTTGTGGGGATTGCATGAGATTTCAAGGGATTCAAAAATATTTCAAGGGATTACAAAAGTTGTATGGTATTTTAAACGATTCCAAAGGATTACGAGAGGTTTCACATTTTAACACATTTTGAAGAAATTCAAGAAATTAATCAGTTTTTAAAGGAAATAAGAGATACCGAAGGATTTTAACTATTTTTTACGAATTTAGCGAAATTTGCAAGGTTTTCCTATATTATAAGAGGATTTTAGGAGATTTCAGGGCAATTTGAATGATTTCAATTAATTTCACAGGGATTTCAAAGATTTCAAGGAATCTCGTAATATTTCAAAATATTTTACGGAATCTCAAGGATTTTAACCAAACTTGCATTATATGATAAAGTAATAAAATGCGCTTCTCAGTTATTCTCGATAAAAACGCCTTGAAAATCTACACAAGTTATATGGACTCGATTCCTATTACCTGAACTTTTGTCCATTTTTTTATTGTTTATTTACATCTAGCCAAACTATTATTTTTACTATTTTTTCATGTAAAAAATTGGTTTTTTCAACCTTTGCATTTCCGAAGGGAATATTTCAAGGATAAGTCAGTGCCACGACATCCTTGGCAAATTCTGATTCTATATGCAATTTGAAAAAAGCCTTAATAACTCTAATTTAAAAAGATGAATGATAGTTTATTCTACTATTTCTTCATTAACAAATATTTATTCTATTATTATTACACTATTTTTATATAATTTATTTTTATCTCGTATGAAAATAAATATAAACAAAATAAAAATCTTCAGTAGAATAGATAAAAATCTTTTGCCTTTTTTTTAAAATAAATTTAATAGTCAATTGCAATGAAAAAAGTAGACAAAATAAGTGTCGAAAATTCAGGCAGCAGGAATCGAGCCCAGACTGTGTGGTTACAAACTCGAAGCCCCACCACCTGATATAACAGAGACTTAAAATACTCTTGCATCGCGGTCCATGTAATATGTTTGGATTTTTTAAAGCCTTTTTTCTCGAGTTTCTTATTACTTTACCATATCATATGTTTGGTAATGATACATTACTGGAAGGAGTATGAATTCAAACAAACCCCAAAGAGTTTAGGTTCGCCTTGGCGGTGTTGTAAAGATTAGAAGAAAAAGCAGTTCTTCTTGGTGGTGTTGTAAAAATTAGATGAAAAAGCACAGTTTAGGATGAATTTCTTCTTTTCTATGATGCCTGCATAAGAAAGGCGTTTCTACTCATTATTCTAGAATGATAATTAAGGTAGAATTTGGAAAGTAGAAGAAAAAGAGAGAAAGGAAGATATAAATCTGTTCGGATCGTAGTTTAAGAGGCATCTACTGATTTTTTTTTTGGTTTGGTACAAATTAGAAGAAAGAGCACAGTCTAGAATAAATTTCTTCTTTTCTATGATAGCTGCATCTGAAGACGTTTTTACTCATTCGTCTGGCATGAGAAATAAGGTAGGCTTCGCGAAGTAGAAGAGAAAGAGAGATATAAATATGTCTTGGGTCGTAGTTTAGGACGCATGTGCTGATTTTTTTTGCAGTGTGGGAAAATTAAAAGAAAAAGCGTAGTCTAGGATGAATCAATTTTTTCTGTGATTCCTGCATCGAAAGACGCTTTTACTCATTCGTCTGGCATGAGAAATAAGGTGTGGTAAAAATTAGAAGTAAAAACACAGTCTAGAATAAATTTCTTTTTTTCTATCATACCTGCATCTAAGGACATTTTACTCATTCGTCTGGCATGAGAAATAAGGTAGGATTTGCGAAGTAGAAGAGAAAGAGAGATATAAATCTATCTCGGGTTATGATTTAGGACGCATGTACTGATTTTTTCTCAGTGTGGGACAAATTAGAAGAAAGAGCACAGTCTAGGATGAGTTTCTTCTTTTCTGTTATTCCTGCATGCAAATACGTTTTCACTTATTCGTCTGGCATGAGAAATAAGGTAGCATTTAAGAACAAGTAGACGTGAGAGAGAAAAATGGAGATATACACCTGTCCCGGGTCATGGTTTAGGACGCATCTACTAATTTTTTTCTCAATGCGATACAAGTTAGAAGAAAGAGCACAGTCTAGAATAAATTTCCTTTTTTTTCTATGATCCCTGCATCTGAACACGTTTTTATTCAATTGTCTGGCATAAAAAATGAGGTAGGCTTTGAGAAGTAGAAGATAAAGAGAGATATAAATCTGTCTTGGGTCGTAGTTTAGGACGCATGTAGTGATTTTTTTTTGCAGTGTGGGACAAAATAGAAGAAAAAGGATAGTCTAGCATGAATTTATTTTTTTCTGTGATTCCTACACGGAAAAACGCTTTTACTCATTCTTCTGGCATGAGAAATAAGGTGTGGTAAAAATTAGAAGTAAAAGCACAGTCTAGAATGAATTTTTTTTTTCTATGATACCTGCATCTAAAGACGTTTTAATCATTCGTCTGGCATGACAAATAAGGTAGGCTTTGCAAAGTAAAAGAGAAAAAGAGATATAAATCTATCTCGAGTTGTAATTTAGGACGCATGTACTGATTTTTTCTCAGCGTGGGACAAATTAGAAGAAAGAGCACAGTCTAGGATGAGTTATGTTATTCCTGCATGCAAAGACGTTTCTACTTATTCGTCTGGCATGAGAAATAAGGTAGAATTCAAGAACAAGTAGAGGAAAGAGAGAAAAAGGGGAGATATATATCTGCCTCGGGTCGTAGTTTAGGACGTATGTACTGATTTTTGTCTCTGTTTGATACAAATTAGAAGAAAGAGCATGGTCTAGAATAAATTTCTTTTTTTTCTATGATCCCTGCATCTGAATACGTTTTCATTCATTCGCCTGGCATGAAAAATAAGGTAGGCTTTGAGAAGTAGGAGAGAAAGAGAGATATAAATATGTATTAGGTCGTAGTTTAGTACGCATGTACTGATTTTTTTTGCAGTGTGGGACAAATCAAAAGAAAGAGCACAGTCTAGAATGAGTTCTGTTATTCCTGCGTGCAAAGACGTTTTTACTTATTCGTCTGGCATGAGAAATAAGGTAGCATTAAGAAACAAGTAGGAGAGAGAGAGAAAAGGGGATATATATATATATATATATATATATATATATATATATATATCTGTCTCGGGTCATAGTTTAGGACGCATCTACTAATTTTTTTCTCGGTTTGAAACAAATTAGAAGAAAGAGCACAGTCTAGAAAAAAAAAAATTTCTATAATCCCTGCATCCGGACACGTTTTTATTCATTCGTCTGGC
>CAKNYM010052804.1:485098-511124 GCA_932195095.1 Andricus curvator
TAGGCTTTGAGAAGTAGAAGAGAAAGAGAGATATAAATATGTCTTGGCTCGTAGCACTGTCTAGGATCAATTTCTTCTTTTCCGTGATCCCTGTATGAAAAAGCGTTTTCACTCATTCGTCTGGGATGGTAAATAAGGTAAGGTTTGTAAAGTTGAAGAGGAAGTGTAGAGAAAGATTCTTTTGGTAGATAAATGAATAGGTAGGTACCTCATTGAAGCGGTTAATGAGGGTCTGCACGCTGGTGGTGCCAGTAGCAGTAGGCCAGGAGGCCTCTTCCTCCGTCTGAGTCGAGCTGTTCGTGGTGCAGTATTTGCTCGAGCTGTGACCCGAAGATGTGGAAGATCTGGCAGATGATTGCTTCTGCGATAAGGCAGACAGGTCTTGTGTCACATGCCGCAGATACTCGCTGGGTGGTACCTGGTAGAACAACTGATACTCAGTCTCCGCCAACCTGAGCGCCACCTCCTCGGGGAAGTGCAGCAGCTTTTGCAAATCCTCCAGCTCCTCAGAGCTCCGAGGCAGCTGCGGCTGCGGCCGCTTCTCCAGCTCTGTAACAGAATATCGATTTGACTCCACTTGCTTTCAAAGCAGACGATGCCTCATGCCGTTAGTTTCGCCGGCTGTGCTATGTACTGTCAATACGTGTCTATTTACGTTCAAGTTAATCTTGGCTAAAATATATACTACGTGAATCAGAGAAATCTCAAGGTTCTTGGCCATGAATAGTTCTCCGCACTCTCCACATTATTATATTCATCCTGCAGAGCTTTGGGGCCGTGTTTAAATTACGTAAAGTTTTTTTCTGTATTTTTACCAGCGTTCCCCTCTTTGCTGCGATCCTCAAGTTTTGACCCCCCCCCTCCCCCCTCCCTGCCCTTATTACTTAATTTAAAAGTTGATATTTTAACCAAGAACATATTTTATTCTTAATCAAAGACAGTTGAATTGAACAAAAAAAGACGAATTTTCAATAAAATAGTTTAATCCTCGACCAAAACAAAAAGGATAAAATTTCCAACAAAAAACACGAATTTTTAAAAAAATATATCAATTTTTAACCAAATAGATAAGTTTTCAACGAAAAAGATTAATTTTCTGCCAAAGACAAATTTTCAACAAATTACATAAATTTTCAACCAAATAGTTGAATTTTTCAACTAAAAAATAGATATTTTTCACAAAAAATGGTATGGTTAAACTTTGATTTTTAAAATTTTATTTGTTATAAAAAAATTTCTAAAAAGTATTTGATTTTTCACCCCAAATTTTAAATTTTAAAGTCGAAAAGGCGATTTTTCTACAAAACACTTGAATTTTCAACCCAAAAATATGAATTTTCAACAGGAAAATAAACTTTCCACGAAACAGTTCAATTTTCCGTTAAAAATTTCTTTTTGACGAAAAAAACTAATTTTCTTCAAAGTAGTTGAGTTTTCTTCCAAATTATTGGCTAGGTTAATGTTCATTAAAAAAAAATTATTATTCTCAATAAAAAAAAATCTGCCCACTGGGCGGGCACATTCTCATACATGCTTCGTGAGAAAAAAATGTTGAAAGAAAATTTCAAGATCTAATTTAAAAACAATTTTGCTATTAAACATTTTATTGTACCTTGTGTCTTTTATCCAAAAATCTGATTTGTCTACTTGTTTTGTCATTTTTCACGATCAAAACAAGAATCACGCATCCTATTTATTTTTTTCGTAGCTGGTGTCGTTTGTCCAAAACTTTAATTTTTTTCGTTCCAATATTTTTTTTTATAAATAAAACAAAAACTACGCGTCCTATAAAAAAGTGATTAAACACAAATTTGTAGAAATTTTTTGCGTGCATAATTTTTGTTTTTTCATCTTTTTTGTATCTTTGAATTTTCGATTTTTTAAGAAAATTTAAAAATTTGTTATAATAATCTTGTACAGCTTTCAAAAAGAAACGTTTTTCTTCTCTTGACTTTTTCTCATATCGTGCCTTTTTTGGCTTAAAATTTTCATTTTCGATTGTTTTTTTTAATTTTGCAAATGCTATAACTCTGAAAATTTTCTTTCTATCGAAAAAAGACGTGGATATAAATTGTTCGAATTTTCGAGCACTATTTTCAATCTTCCAGGATATTTTATAAGATTCAAAGAAATTTTTAACATGTTTCAATAATTTTAAGGTATTCCAGAGGATTTTAAAGATTTTAGGGCAATTGTAAAACATCAAAGGAACTTTCGAGATTTTTAAAAAGTTTTAAGGGATTTCAAAACATTGCAAAGGATTTCAAATACTTTAGAGTATTTTAGAAGATTCCAAGGAATTTTTATTATTTTTGAATAATTTGAAGGCATTTCAAGGATTTTTTAGATTTTAGAGTTTTTTTTAAATTCCAAGGAATTTTCAAGAGCTCTACACAGCTTCAACAAATTTCAAAAGATTTCAAATCTTTTAGGGTATTTTGGAAGATTGCAAGGAACACTTAATATGTTCCAATAATTTAAAGGTGTTCCAGAGAATGTTTGAGATTTTAGGGTTTTTTTTTTAATTTCAAAGAAGTTTTAAGAGTTTTGTAGAGTTATGGGGGAATTGAAAAATTTTAAAAGTTTTAAAGTACTATAGGGTATTTTGAAAGATTCCAAGAAATTTTCAATTGATTTCAATAATTTGAAGGAATTGTGTAGATTTTAGAGCATTTTTTTAAATTCCAAGGGATTGTCAAGAGTTTGAAAAATGTCAAGGGATTTCAAAAGATTTTAGAGGATTTTAAATATCTTAGCGTATCTTCAGTATATTTAAATAATTCAAAGTGAGTCCAAATAATTGTAAAGATTTAAGGGAATTTAAAAAAAATTTTAAAGAATTTTCAAGAGCTTTAAAAAGATTTGAGGGATTTCAAAGGATTTCAATTATTATCGTCTTTTTATAATTCCAAGAAATTTGCAAGAGTTTAAAAAATGTGAAGGGATTTAAAAAGATTTTGAATATTTCAGGGTATTTTAAAAGATTCCAAGGAATTTTTGATTTATTTCAGTAATTTAAAGGGATTTCATACGGTTTGAAATATTTTAAGATACTTTAAAAGATTCTAAAGCATTTTCGATAGATTGAAAAAATGACAAGGGATTTTCAAGAATTTTATTGATTTTAAGGAATTCAGAAAAAATTTTATGCAGTTTTAAAGAATTTCATAGAATTTCGGAATATATGGAACGATTCTAAGTGATTTTATCAGATTTCCGAGGATTTAAATGATTTTGAGGGGTTTTGAAACCTCTAACGGTATTTTAATATATTTTCCAAGATCTCATGAAATATCATCACAATTCATAGAATTTCACTGCATAAATATATAATTATTATTTATGAAATTTTATTCCAATATTTCAATGGATTTCAAAGAATTTATTTACAAGAAGTGAGGGATTTCGTAGAGTTTCCAAGAAGAGATTTTAAAATATTTTTTGCAATTCATTTGGAATGCACCCTAAATTCTTATGAATTTATCCTGTATTCAATTAAATTCTTTTGAATTTTTTTAAAACACTGAATTTAATTAAATTTTTTGAATAGTTTAACATTCTTGTTTAATTTATCCTGAAGTCTTTTAAACTCACTTTCAATTTTTAGACATTTCATCAAATTCTTTTGAATTCCATTGAACTTCTGTAAACTATTTAGAATTTTTAAGGAAAAGCCTTATTTCATCGACTTCTTCCAGACCATTTCATTATTTATTATTTATTATTTATTTAAATATTTATATAGATATTCATTTATTTATATAAATATTTATTTTTTATTATTTAAATGGTCTGGAAGAAGTCGATTAAATAAGGTTTTTCCTTAAAAATTCTAAATTGTTATTCCTAGACGTTAAATCAAGAATATTTACATCACGAAAATTCTTTTAATATTCTGTAAACTAGTTTCCCTTCTCCAAATCCAATTTTAATTAAATCAGTGGAAGTTTTTGGATTCTCTGAATTTTTCCCAATTAACTTGAATTCTTTCGAATTTAACTTGAATTGTTTTGAAGTGTTATAAATTTATCTTGAAGTCATTAAAATTCACCTGGAATTCTTATAAATTTTATCGAATTCTTCTAAATTTTATTAAATTCAAAAGAACGTTAGATACTTTCACTTACTTCATTAGTTAATATCTGTCACTTTCCCACTGTTTTCAAGAAAATTAGGCTGTGGCAGCACGAAAAATAATAATTTGAAAATTTAAATTAAAAATTGCTTCATTCCATTTATAAAAGATCCTGAATTAAAAATGTCATAAGATTAAAATGTTGGTCTCTAAATATTAATGGTCAGGGAAAATGCAAAATTATTCAAAGAAAAATCAGAAAAAGGACAGGGAATTTTTAAAATGAAGTTTTACGGCCACCCTTCCTTTATATGTACATCTTCATATTGAATAATGTCCCCATTATAAGGTCTATGATACTAATAAAATGGATGAAATTTAATTAGTTTGTAAATTTTGGAAGATTGGTATTCAGACCAGAGGTTTGGGTAATGGAATAGGCTGGAGTCAATCAAAATCGAAGGCTTACAAGCATCTACAAGCAAATTCTAGGGCGAGACAGGATTTGATGTAAATATTAATTTCACTTGCTGCTCTACCGACACTCAACTAATTAGGTATTAATATTCAAGAGAATTTTTCAACGTAACTAGAGGCTTTTGAAAATCTTTGGCGCCAACGTTTTTTGTTCCTTGGATTTTTTTAATTAAATATAAAAGAAGCTTTCATAACTTTCATAACGAGTCGTAAATCTGGGTTCTTATTTCTTAGAATTAAAATTATAAACAATTTCAAAATCGACTACTAAAGATATTTTTGAATATTAAGTTTAAAATATTTTTGAAACAATAATTGAAGCTGCTTGTCAAAAAAGGGCCTAAGGGTAATAAACTATTATATATCGCTATAAAAAAAGATTATATCACGGAAATATCTTTCAAATACATGGTAATTCAATAAAATCCTTCAAGCCTTGTGAAATTCCTTAAATTACCTTAAAATCGCTTGAAATTTCGTTTATTTTCCAAAGTTCAGGGAAAAATTTAGCTTTCTTCAGCTTGAATGACAATTAAATTAAGAAAAACTTTTCTTGGAGAGAAAAAATGATCTAACTACTTTTTGGGAAATGAAGCATAGTTTCCAGTTGTCCTTATTACTGAGTAATTTCCCTCTATTTCTTTTTGATTCAAAAATCATGATTTAAAAACTATAACAGAAATCTCAAAATCATATCAAATTTTTCAACCTTATTTCAACTTTTTTTCCGAATGAGGTTTATCGAAATTTGTTGATTGTTTTGATGATACTTAGATTTGTTTTCGACGATGAGATACAGGTCATAATTTAGCTGGAATTTTTCTTTACTGCAGAGTGTTTTAATTAATTGTGTTTATTTTTTTATTTCATACAATTATTGTCCTTCCACGTGCTTAAATGTATTTTCAGCTTTCAGATTAGGCTTATCCCATTTTATCGAAAGTTATATTTCAAACTGTAATATCAGCGGAGAGTTTCAAAATTACTTTAATCTCTTCTCGACAACATCATACTATGTGATACATTTTAAGATTAATTAGAGACTATTAACATATTTTTATTGCAGAATTCAGTGCTTTGAGAAATAATTAATAATTTCATATTAAAGGCGTTCCAAATCGAACAATTATACATTGTCGTCCCTTTTTCTATAGTTCAAATATATAGTAACCTCACTTCCCCACTCCGAGAATCTCATTACGTTTCTATGTGCGGTCCAATGAACACGCAAATAATTATTACCAGTAGTGAAAAGTGTTTAAAAATATATTCCGGCAGCTGTGTAATGTCAGTGCATCGAAGAAGATGGAAAACTAAAAGTGCGGATCGTGAAAATCAGAAATTGTGCCAAAAAATAGAACATCTGGAGGAAAAGTTGGCGTCACTCGTCGCATCATTTGTCATGTCGCTTGACATGTGGAGGTTCATCAACTTACAACAGGTCACACAGTGGCAGATCTAGAAAAAAAAGCGAACACCTCGAGGTTCGTCACATCATAGTCGAAGCTTATCATATTCGCCAGTAAATGAGCGAAAGCGAAAAAGCAGAAATGGTAACCATCTTGGCAGAGAGTATGGTGCGCCCTCCGAGAGAGTCATTCTACTCTAGCCAAGATGCAAATAGTAGCCAAAGTTAGTCAGATTATGTTCCTAAACGGATACCAATATTTCAGGAACAGGAAATCCGAAAAAAAGAAGCCAGGGAAAAGGAAGGCCGAAAAAAAAGTCCAAGAGAGTGAGAACAAAATACCAGACACATCTGTAAACCAAATCAAGGAATCAGTGCTGGACCTAATTGGTGAGGACCCCTCCCTTAATAAATATACAGGAGCTCCCATCCGCCAAGCATTAGTGGATCGATGGACAGCAATATTGAAGAAAGTCTTACCACAGGAAATAAAAAATTAACTCTCAACTAAATACCTCCGAGTGAAAACTGCCCAATGCTTTAGGCGCCAAAATTGAATCCGGAGGTGCGCATGAATGGATGCTTACCAGATGGTCACTCAAAATCAGCTCGGAATGGGTATTTCGGCAATGGGCATTGATTTATCGGAAATTCTTGAAACGATTTACAAACCCTTATAAAGGATAGATTAATCACACTTCTCGGAGATTCGGCCAGGATATTGGTAGATTTCCACAATTGCCTGTCAATATCCAGAAGCTATTTTATTGAACCTGGATTAAACTGGTGCAAAAGCCATTGCAGCGAAAAGTGAAGCTGATTCTTTTCTATTTGGTGAAAATATTTCTGAAAAAATAAAATCACTGATTTCAGTGTAAAAGTCGAGCAAGGAAATAACAAATAACGGCTCATCAAATGCACCTCATCGCCCGTCAAATAATGACGTCTCATTGTCTACAACAGGAGAACAAAACATCGATCATTTAAACCGGCGAGACCCTCCCAGGAGGAACACCTGGAGATCACAATGGGGAGGCTTCAGAGGAAGACAAGCGTATCATCGCCAGGACAGCCGATCATATCGTCAGAATCAAAACAACCGGTTGAATCGTCAATATACGTCAGTATGACTGCAGGACGAATAAAAAACTTTCTTTCTGAATGGAAACGCTTAATCTCAGATCCGATCGTACTAGGATGGGTGACTGATTATAAAATTCCGATCGCAAGGAAGGTAAGTCAATCCTTTCCACCCCAGAGCCAAAATTCTCAAAAGAAGAAGACCCTAATGTCAGAAGACCCTAAAGTATAAAACCTGTTCCATGGCAAGTATTGATTTGAAAGATGCCTTTTTGTTGTTACCAGTGCATGGAAAATATAGGAAATGATCAATTCATATGTATATATTTAGAAGAGATTCTATCAATTAGTAAAACGAAAAGTGAATGTTTAAGAAATATTCGAGAAACTAGATCCTTATTAGAATCGTTAGGATTTATCATAAATTTGGAAAAATTTCAGTTACAACCATCAATGGAAAGTAAGTTCCTACGATTTATGCTAAGTTCTGCGAAGTTTCAGGTCGAGTTGACTGAAAAAAAAGGAAAAGCATTTTGAGTTTGGTACAAAGTTTTAGCAGTAAGCAAAAGTGTAAGATCAGAGAATTGGCGCAATTCATAGGGACTTTAGTGGCAGCTTGTCCAGCAGTAAAGTATGGCCCCTTATATACTAAAAGTTCAGAATGAGAAAAGTTATCATCACTTGAAGTCACAGATGGAAATTTTGAACAAAAAATAAACTTGGTTGATAGTATTAGTTCAGATCTTAACTAGTAGATTAACAACAATCGGAAGATGGGGGACTTCTTGTAATAAAGTAAAATCTCATGGTTGTTAGGATGATGTAGTAAAAAAGAGAACACATACATTCTCTAGAACACAAAACTGCATTTAATGGATTAAAATGCTTTGCTAAACAATTGCAATCACAAGAAATATTATTCAGAATCTATAACATTACAGCTATTGCCTATACCAATAAAATGGGTAGTATCAGGTTCACAAAATTAACTGCATTGTGTAGAGATATCTGGCATTGGTGTGAAGCAAGATATCTTTGGATCTTTGCTTCTCATATTAGGTCAGGTGAGAATATTGAAGCTGATAGTGTATCCCGGAAAATTTTTCACAATACAAAATGGGAATTGAATATTCAAGTATTTAAGGACGTAACAAATTCATTCAGGAATTTTGATGAAGACTTATTTGCGTCAAATATTAATGCTAAATTTTTCACATATATTTCATGGCATAAAGATCCTGACGCTATAGAGGTAGATGTTTTTACTGTCTGTTGGTCAGATTACTATTTTTATGCATTTCCCTTATTTTCAATTATTTCAGGAGTTTAACAACAAATTATTATGGACGAAGCGGAAGGTGTTGTCGTGGTCAAAAACTGGCCAACACGTTTGAATTGAAAATAATCACTGGAGAAGCATCTACAGTAGTCTACAACTTGCTATCGTCGGGCACAATTAAACAATACGAGAAGTCAACACATCTCTGGTGGGAATTCTGCAGGAGAGAAGAAATTTTACTTTTTGAAGCTCAGATACCAAAAATATTAAAATTTTTAACTGAGAAAAGAACGTTAAGTCCTGCGGAACCTTAAATAACTGTTGATCGGCCGTACCGCTTATTGTTTCGATGGATTTAGGTAACAATCTCCAAATTAAGAGATTATTTAAGGGCGTTGTGAATCTGAAAACACAAAAACCGAAATATGACTATGTGTGGGAACCATCCCTAGTTATTGAATTTTTATCTTCAATAGGACCTAATGATAGCCTTGATTTAAAACAACTGACAAAGAAACTAGCAACATTGTCAGCATTGTCTACGTCTCAACTAGTTCAAACTCTGAGTTAAATCAGATTAGAAAACATTAAAGAGTCAGCGGAAATTAAAGTGATTATCATTCCATTCCGTTCTTTAAAGAAAAGCCGTTTCTCTGCGTGTCAACGATATTAAAATGATACAAAAATAGAACAAATTTGCCCTAAAGATGAAAACAATTTAGAGCAGGCAGGTGTGGAAACAAGTGTATTGATAGCACAAGACATAAGAGAAACATCCGGTCAGAGTGAAAACTCCCAGGTATCGTCAAACGGGGTAACTTCAGATATGTGGGGTAAATTCGGACACCCCTAAATTCCCTAAATTGATAGGATAAATTACTCAAAACTGTTCAAACCTTAACTGGTTCTAAGTTCTGATTAAAACCACATACCTTAAGTAATTTAAACTATAAATTTAGGAATGTGCGAAGTTAGCCTGCTGTCCGAAGTTGCCCCATTTGACGGTATTCGCATGATTTTATAATCATTCATTAATGGAAATATTTAACTTTGCGTCTGCCGTATTTAATACTACCTAGAATAGGAAAGTCGTTTTGCATCAAATCTGTTCGCCTTTTTGATATAAAAATATCCAACTCGCAACAAATTGTCTTCTCTAAACATCTACACATTTGACGACGAAGTATAATTGAAAAATAAAACGAACTTACCCGTGAGTGAAGTTCGATTTCAATTATATGAGTCGTCTCGTCCGTATAGGTCAAACCCACCTATCAGATTGCCTTCAAGGGAGTTTATGCTTTAAAAGTAATGAGATTCTTGGAGTGGGAAAAGCGCCACCTAGAGAGAACATATTTGACCTACTCGGACGAGACGATTCATAATTGAAATCAAACTTCACTTACAGGTAAGTTTGTTTGATTTTTCAATTTTTGATTGGGTACAGTTTGGAAAAAGACAGTATTTCGAACTGAATGGAAAGGAATGGAACTTGTATCATTTCTACAAAAAGCGTTTAAAATTTAATAATTTGAAATTTAAAGTGTTTAAAATTGAAAAATGTTTAATCAAATGCTCTCAAAATTGACAAATTTCAGACTGAAATTTTTTAAATTGGACAATTGTATTAGAAAGGAGTTGAATTTGTACAATTCCTAATTTAAAGCGATGAAAATTGAATAATTTTAATTTTAACTGAAACATTTCGAAATTGAATAACTTCACATTAACATTTCGAAAATAGGACAATTTCAAAACGTTAAGACTTGAATAATTCTAAATTAGAATTTTTTTAAATGCTTCTATTATAATTCAAAGAAATTTAAATTTTATTGTTTCTAATTGAAAGAGTTCGAAATTCCAGAATTTTAAATTTCTGTTACATAAAAAAATAAGATGTAACATTAAACTTCATTAGAGAAATTTGTCTAATATCAAAACCAAAATTCACGATTATTTTCAACGTTCAAAATATAAAAAAAATCGATTATACGCCTTTCAAATTCAATCATTCTAAACAAAAACTTTCAAAATAAAATTAATTTTATAGGGAAAACATTAAAAATGAAAAAAATTGATACTATGGAACGTTCAAAATTAAACAAATCCGAACTTCATTTAAAACTGAAAAAATTTTAGTTAGCAAGAATTTTGATATTAAAAATGTTGACTCTGTAAAATTTAAATTATTTTAAGTAAATTAAAATCGTTTTTTAAATTAAAAATTTTCAAATTGTTAATGATAATTTTCAAAATTTAAACATTTCAATCTTAATCACAAAATTAAAAGCCTAATTTATCGTTTAATATGAACATTTGGAAATGTAAAATTGTAATCATCGAAAATCAAAGAAATTATTCAATTACTGAGATATCAATTTCATATTGTTTAATTTTTACTTATTTCAGTGTGTAACAACACAATTTTTAACTTTTTATTTTAAAATCGTTCAATTTTTATTACTTCATTTGAAATTTTTATTAATTCTTGAAATTTTCCAATTCAATATTTATTAATTTCAAATGATTCGTTTTTTTAAATCTTCAACTAAAAATCAGACAATTTTAAAATATTAAATTAAAAATTGAAAACCACAAAAAATAATACAAAACAAGATTACGATATATGATTCCAATGATTGAAATTGTACATTATTAAGTTTTCAATAGGATATTTTTGTTTTTTCTAAAATCTTATTTTTAAGGCCTGAGTTTAAGAACATATTTTCTTAATTTTCCATTGCTTTGAATTTATTCTGCAGGTATTCAATTTAATATTGTGTAATTACAAATCAGAAAATGCTGTACGTTTAAAATTGAAATCAAACAATTTAGAAAATCAAAATTCAAAATGATAAAATTTAAAAATGACTGAAATTAACACTAAACAATTTTAAATGTTTAAATCTGAAATTAGTTAATTCAAAACTCATTATCAAGGCTTTCAATATAAAATTTTGAAAAATTTAATACTCTAATTGTCCTGATATTTTTAATATATCAATCAGAAACTACCAAATTGTGAAATTAAAAATTGGAAACGTTAAAAAATTAAGAAATTTCAAACCAGATATTTTCGAAATGAAGCTTTTGAAGCCAAAAAAACTTTACTTTCAAGGCCTCATGAATTAACTGTTTTTAGAATTGCGTATTCGAAACTATAATTTGGGAATTATATTATGAAGATTTTAAAGATGATAAATATATTATTGATAGGTATCATTATGTAATATCAACTCACATTTAAAATAATTGGATACATTTTTTTTATTGTAAAATTTCATTTCTGTCAAAAAAAGTCAGTGTTATTTTTATCGTTCAAAATTGAAGAATATAAAAGAAGCATTAAAAAAGAAACAATTCCAAACTTTGAAATTTGAAGCATTCGCAAAGTATGATTTTGAAACTAAGTAATTAAAAATAATAAAGTTTCAATTTGTTCATCACGCTTTTCAAAATTCACTCCCTAAAATTTAAAGTGATTATTATATTTATATAATTTTTTTTTCAAAATTACGCAGCTTTAGTTGACTTTCATACATTCTGTTGAAAAATTTCAAATTCTTGCACTCTTTTTTAATGTTACGATATATTTTTATGAAATAGGTGTGACCAAAAAAATGTTTTGTCAAATGTATTAATATTTATAAGAATCAATAATACTAAACGAACCATATCCAGAAAAAATTCACCCCTCGGGTTTCTTCCAATCATCCTGCCAAATATCCAGTAAAATAAAAGTAACCTTTTTATTATTCCAGACTTACAGAGAATCATTACTCTCTTTTCCTTCCGCATAGGGAAAACATTTTTTATGCTTCGAAACAGATTTGTAATAAGAATGAAAAATCCGATTGCGGATATTTTTCAATATGTTGAAATCTTTAGAGATTATTAGAGCTCTTCCTTTCTCTTTCCGCAATCCCATAATCCCTAATCAAGTATTCGCATAAATTTCCGCCCCTATTTTGCTTCATCTGATACTTTTTTGTTTTCTTTCCTTTTGTTGGAAGCTGGACTGAGGATGCATTTTAAAGATCATAAAACCAGGGAAGTTAAGTCGGCAAGGTAAATAAATGTTCCTCCATCGTGGGAGGGTTAAATACTACTCTCAACTCCATGGATCGTCATTCGAAACCCTCCTCAATAAATGAAACAGTTCAAGCGAAAATTGATCGGGTATGTTGTGCGCGGATGCTGGTTAAAGCCCTGTATAGTTTTCTCCCAGAGGAACAACGAGAGTTCGGGTTGGTTTTAAATAACAACTGAAGCATCGATCCCATACACCATTGTGTCCATGAATTCCTATAAATTCTTAAAAACCTAACAAAAATTGAAATTTGATAATCCTCTACGAATCATTCGTGTGCAGAGAATGCATTTACAATGGGGAGTTCTCGTTCAAAATATATATGTCATACCAAATATTGGATTGCGCTTTTTAGTTATTGGTTATCGTTAAAGGTAGTATATGATGAATAGGGTTTTAAAACCAAAATGTATCTATTTTATTAAAGAATTCTTTTAAGATATAATAATTAAATAAAAATTGAAACAATATTCAGCGTTGATACAAAAGCCTAGAAGTTCATTAATTTTAATGCAAAAAATGTATGTTTTTAAATGTATGTTAAAGACTTTTAGTGATAGAGTCATACAGAATTTTATAGATCTTATAAGTAAAAAAAATGTTCACTCAAAAAATGTAAATCCATATATAATACAACTTAGAAGTATTGTATTTTCAACAAAATAAATGGACTCCAAACCAAAAAGTAAATTTTTCTACCAAGGAAGACGAATTTTCGACCAAATACATCAAGTTTCAACTGAAAAAGATACATTTTGAGTTAAAAAATTAATTTTTAAACAAAGAAAAACTAATAGAGATGAATTTTCAACCGAAAAGATTAATCTTCTACCGAAAAAGATTAATTTTTAACAAAATACATATATTTTTAACCAAATAGTTCATTTTCAAACTCAAAAAAAAATACATTTTGAACCAAAACTGGAATACTTAAATTTTTAGTTTAATCAATTAATTTTCAACAACAAAAAAACGAATTTTCAATTCAATAGTTAAATTATCAACCAAAGAGAAGAATCTTTGAAAAAATTATAATTATCAGCAAAAAGTGTTATAGTTGATATTTCAAAAAAAAATTTCTTCATTTTTAATCAAAAAAAGTTGAATTAAATAAAGAATATGAATTTTTAACATGGTAATTGAATGATCAACCAGAACAGATTAATTGTCAAACTAAAAAAAGGAATTTTCAACAAAAGAGCTAAATTTTTAACGAAAAAAGTTAAATTTCCAAGCAAAAATGGAATAATTAAGTGAATTAATATTTTTTTTATTTAACAAAATAGTTCAATTTTCAACCATATAAATGAATTTTCAACTAAAATGATGAATATTCAACAACAAAAAAATAGATTTTGAACAAAGGAGCTCATTTTTGAACCAAGTAGTTGAATTTTCCTCTAGAAAGATTAATTCTTCACCAAAAAAGACCAAATCCCAACAACAACAAAAATATAATAGTTGATATTTCCACCAAAAAATATGTTTATTTTTAATAAAATACAATTGAATTTTCAGCTAAAAAAAGACGAGTTTTTAGTCAAATAAATGAATTTTCAACTCAAAAAGATCACTTTTTAAGCAAAAATGGAATAGTTAAATTTGCAGTTAAATTCATTAGTTTGCAATAACAAAAAAAACGAATTTTCAACTAAATAGTTAAATTTTCAATGAAAGAAATTTTTAACTAAAATGCTAAATCTTCCATAAGAAAAAAAAATTTCAACTTAAATGATAAATCTTCAACAAAAATAAATAAATAATTAACAACAGAGCTCATTTCCTAACAAAACAGTTGAATTTTTCCATAAAAAATATGAGTTTTCTACCAAAAAGACTAATTTGCCACAAAATGCATGAATTTTCATCTAAAAAAGATATGTTTCAAACAAAAACCAGATTAGTTTGATTCTCAGTTAAAAAATTAAGTTTCAAGCCAAAGTAGTTGAATTTAACGGGAAAATACAAATTTTCAACAAAGCAGTTTAATTCTCAACCAAGAACAATTTCAATTCTAAACCAAATAGTTGCAGCCAAAAAGACGAATTTTCAACAAGAGAGTTGAATTTTCAACTAAGAAAGATGATTTTTTCACCAAGAAAATTAATATTCTATCACAAAACGAATTTTTACACAAAATACCTGAACTTTCAACCAAATGGTTGAATTTTCAACTAAAGAAAATAAATTTTCAATCAAAAGTGGAATAGTTATATTTTCAGTTAAAAAACTAATTTTTTTCAACAAAAGAAAATTTAAAAAAAAATCACTTTTTTTACTGAAATGAAGAATCATCAGCCACAAAAATGAATTGTTATCAAAGTAGTTCCACTTTTGACTAAGTAGTGGAATTTTCAACCGAAAAAGATGAATTCTCTACGAAAAATGTAGTAGTTGATATTTCAATCCTGCAAAATTTTAATCCTCAACCAAAATAGTTAAATTTTCAACCCAAAAAAGACGAGTTTTCAATCAAATAAATGAATTTTCAATTGGAAAATATCCACTTTCTGGCAAACATGGAATAGTTAAATTTTCAAAAAAAAAATGAGTTTTCAACTAAAATCATGAATCTTCAACCAAAAAAGTGAACTTTAAACCAAATAGTTGAATTTTCTACCAATTATCAATTAATTTCAAATTTAAAATTAAAAACAGTTGAATTTAACAAGAAAAGAACAATTTTCCTAAAAATAATTGAACAGTTCTATTTTTAACCAAATAAGATGAATGCCTACGATAAGAGATGAATTTTTAAACCGAAAAACGCATTTTCAACAAAATACATGAACTTTTAACCAAATAGTTGAAATTTTAACCAAAATATTTTTTAATTTTGAACCAAGAACAGTTGAATACAAACAAAAAAGTCGAATTTTCAACAAAATAGTTGAATTTTCAACCAAAAAGAATGACCTTTCAACCAAATTGTTGAATTTCCACCAAATAATAAAATTAACGTCAGCGTCAGTTCATCCAAAACTCCCGGACTCTTTCACGTTTTCTCTGACACTCAATTTTCAACATTTTTAATTGAACTATTAAAAATGATCTTCTGATTATGTAAAAGTTATCTCAAATTGAAAACACAAGGAATAAAAAATTGCAATTTAAATTGTAAAGCGTTAGATTAAACTATAATCGTTCAAATATACCAGTTTTCCAAACAGATCATTCAAATTGTAACTTTAAATTTTCAAAATTTAACCATTTTTATAGAACATTCAAAGTTGACCATTTTCATACATTTTTTCAAATTTTCACTTTCTAGTATTACGGAATTTTCCGTAACATTAACCGGTCAGGAATAGCGCTTGGCTATTAACACGGAAATTTCTGTAATTCTAACGAGTTAGAAATGTGTCAAATGTACGGAAAATTCCGTAATACTAGACAATGCGAATAATAAAACTCTAAAATATGTTACGATTCAGCGAATCAAACCAATTTCAACCAATCGGGTGTTTTAATATTGCAAAAGTTTTGAAATTTGAAAATTAAAAATTTAGATATTGAACCTCCTTAAATTGGAAGACCAATTTGAATTTAAAATCGACAACAAATCATAAATTTCTATGAAAAATAACCAATTTAATTACTTGAAAATTGGTATGGTGGAAATTTGTACATCAATTTTCATGGATAATTGGGCAACTGAACTAGGATAAGCCATATTACTTTTGTTTGAATGTCGACCGCAATCGTATTTTGCGGGTTTTGAGTTTATGCCCCTTGAAAACTTTCAATCAAAAAAGGGAAATTATGGCATTTCCCTCAAATTGTAGATTGCTAATTAAAATGTGTTCCATTTGTGGCTATAACTAGAACAAGGACACAACCCGAACCAACATTTGTATTCGTTTGCCTGAAACTTCAATTATTTTTGGTTAATATTATAATGATTTGGACAATTTCAAATTTATAAGATATAAATCGTATAGAATTTAAAGTCAGATTTTTTCAAAATCAAACAATTTCAAATACAAAGATTGACAATTGCACGATTTCTAAGGAATCATTATTTATTCAAAAATACTTCAAATATTGTTGTAAATTTTATAAAAATTTCAAAAAGCCTTCAGGATATTCCTGGAAGTCTCAAGATACTGAATAATCAATTGACCTACATTTAAATTTGCCATTTGGATCAATTGACAATGAGCCAACAATCAACATAAATTATTAGTTCAAAATACCCGGTTCCACTTCTTGAATAATTTGCGCAAATGTCATTACTTTCGAAATGAATGAAAAATTTTTCCGTCGAAATTTAAGGACAATTAAGTCGAGTTGAGTTTGTTAAGATGAGTAAGTAAAAAAAATTATTGTAACTTATTTTAGGAACAATGAAACCAACTTATTTTCAATGTAATTAACTGTCTTATATTGGAATATAATTCACTGAATAAATGATTTTTTCTATGGTGTTCATTTTTTTTACTACTACAATGAACAATGCAAGGTTTGTTTATTGTCAAGAGAAGTGCCCATTCAAAGTAACTACGACAATAAATACTGCCGAAATTGCTTCTTTTATTCACGTCACTGATGATATCCGATGCTGCGGCTATATGCAATCCATTCAACAGTTAATAACTCACGTTATAGTACTATCATCAAAAAGTCCGTTATTTTCGTAGATTTCATTAGTGGATATGAATTATTGATACTTATGGCTAATTGGCTTTAGCACAATCAACTTTTTTAATTAAATTTCAAGCTGTCTTATTTTTAACAAAAAAGATCAAATATTGTCTGGAAGAGACGAATTTTCTACAAAACGGTTTAACTTTTCAACCCGATAATAAGAATTTTCAACAAAAAAGTAACTTTTCAACCAAATATTTCAATTTTCAACCAAACGCATGAAGTTTCTACCGAGAAAATTAACTTCCTATCAAACACGACGAATTTTCAACTTAAACTATGAATCTTCAAGAACACAAAATGACTTTTTAACAAATTAGTTCAACTTTCAACCAAGTAATTGAATTCTCAACGAAAAAGATGAATTCGCAACGAAAAATGTAATAGTTGATATTTCAATTTAAAAAGATTCCAATGTTAAATAAAAGGCAGTTGAATTCACAAAAAAAAGCTTTAACAAAATAGTTTAGTTCTCAGCCAAAAAGATGAATTTTCAACCAATAAGATTAATTTGCTGCCGAAAAAGGCGAAATTTCAAAAAAATATTTTCAAGAAAAGAGTTCATTTTTGAAATAGAATGATGAATCTTCAAACAAACAAGTGCATTTTTAACAAAGTAGTTTAACTTTTATTCGAATGAATTTTCTTCCACCTTACCGTTTAGAAACTTCTCTATTTGATCTCTAAACTCTTTTGCCTCTTCCGTTTTTCTACCTTTCTCAACTCTTTTTCCCTTTTTCCTTATTTTTCTTAATTCTTCGTCCGAGAACCATTCCTCCCCATTTATCCATAATCTGTCTCTCCCTATCCATACCATGCGCCCCTTTTTCCTCTCTACCCATGCTCTCTGCTCCATTTGCCATCTCCTTTTCCTCTCCCTCCATGTCAAATCCTCTTCAATTTTTTCCCTTCTTCCTCTCAATAATCTTTCTTCCTCCATAATTTTCTTCTTCTCCTCCTCACTCCCTACTTTCACTAGAAACATTCCTTCTCTTCCTTCTTTCGTCCATACTATTCTCTTAACTCCTTCTACCCTCAACTGAACTCTAATATCTTTCAAAAGATTTTTGATTTCCGCTTCCCCTGTTACACTCTCCACATTCAATCCCTTAACTACTATGTTATTTTCCCTCTTCGCCCTTTCTTCCCCTCCCAATCTTCTTTCAATCTCACTCAGTCTTTTCTTCTTTCATTCTCATTTTGCAAGTTATCACTCCCTTGTACTATTTCCGCACTCTCTGTTTTCTTCTCCATATGCTCATTCCTGATTTCTAACTTGCTTATCCGTTCTTTCAACTGTTTTATCTCACTATTTCTCTTTTCGTCATGCTCTTCCTGTGTATTTTCTATGCTCTCTAGTTTACCCCATACCTTGTCTTTCTCCTCTTTCCAGAGTTTATCCCACTCTTCTCACTTTTCTGTTACTTTTCTCACTTCCCCCCTTACATCATTTGCCTGCCTAGTCATGTCCCTATTCATGTCATCCAATCTCTTCCTTGTTTCCTCTCTAAACCCTTTTATGAGAGCTTCTAGTTTTTCAAACATCTCTCCATCCCCCTTATCTCTTTCTGGTGTTTTTCGTTTAGTCATAACTTTCTGGTTTTCCTTGTCCCTTTCTAATTCATCGTCCCCTTCCTCTCTTTTTCTTTTTCCTTCCCCTTAACTGGTGGTCGCACTCACATTTTTCGCCATTCGTCCAAAATCCTATTCGAGCCCGCACTACCTAGCTTGTTGAGGCGCTATAAGTTTGAGGGTCTCCCGCGTTTATGGCCCGTGCCTAATTCCCTTCTCTCTGCCGTCCCCACCCTGGTCGGCGTCACTAACGTCTCCTCACCGCTACTGTCATCTTCCCCGTTCACCCCGCTCTCAACATCGTCACCTTTTATTTCGGCTGCCTGTTGTTCTGTGCGATCGTCCAGTGACTGTCGCCCTCTGGCGCCCGTTTGTGGACTTCGTACCATCGGCATCCTAACTCACACAGTGATCCGCGACGTTTCACGCCCTTTACTTACCTACATCTTCCCCCCTTGCCCAGCAACTATTTTACCGCTCCTAACCTCAAAAACTTCGCACGCTCCAATTTCCACTTCACACAACTTACTTTCACCCTTTACACCTTTGCCTTCACTCACCCTTCTTCCTTTACACCTGATCTCCACACTCACTGCCCTTTCTGCATCCACACGCGCTTATTCCCTTCACCAAAGCCAAAAAAAACCAACACTTGACACAAAAGAGTTCTCTCACGAAAAATAAAATATAAAAATTTATCTTTTTTCGTTAAAAATTAAAAAATTAAAAAAAAGTTCAAAAATGATCTTTTTTAGTTACAAATTCATACGTTTGTTAAAAACTTGTCTTTTTTGGCAAAGAAGTCATCTTCTTGGTAAAAAATCTTTATTTTGGTAGATAATTAAACTATTCAATTGAATGTTGAACTCTTTTGCTGAAAAAACATTATTTTAAGATTGATCATTATAGTTCAAAATTCATTTCTTTGGTTAATTATTCAACTATTTTGTTTAAAAATACTTTTTTCGTTGGGATTTAATTTTTTTTGACTGAAAATGTAACTATTCCATTTTTGGTTGAAAATTGATGTTCTTAATTAAAAATTGATCTTTTCTAGTTGAAAATTCAACTATTTGGTTCAAAATTCATGTATTTTGTTAAAAATTCTTCTTTTCAAAAGAAAATTAATATTATTCGTTAAAAATTCATCCTTTTTTATTGAAAATGCAACTGATTGGTGGGAAATTAATCAGTTTTGGTTGAGGATTTAACTATTTTTGTTGAAAATTCGTCCTCTGGTTGAATTCAACGGTTTTTGATTTCAAATTAAAATCTTTCTTGGTTATAGATTCATAATTTTATTGAAAAATTCAACTATTTGGATTTAAATAACCTTTTTTTTGTTGAAAATTCATATTTTTCTTTGCTAATTTAACAGTTTTGAAGAAAATTCGTCTTTTTGGGTTGAAAATTCAATAATTTGGTCGAAAATTAAACTATTTGATTTAAAATTCACGTTTTTGTTGAAAATTCATATTTTTGTTTTATAATTTAACTTAGTTTTAATTTTAATTTGTACCTATTTATTGAAAATCATCAATTTGGTTGAGGATTCAACTATTTTATTGAAAATTCGTTTTTTCATTTCATTTAACTTTTTGGGTTGAAAATTCAACTGCCTTCGTGAAAAATCGTGTTTTTGGCTTGGAAATTTAACGATTTGTTTGAAAGTTCAACTATTTTGTTGAAAATCCAATATATTTTATCTTGAAATCTGAGGAATATTTAAAGCTTTTCTATTTAAATTCAATATAGTACCTACATTAGTATAATTTAAAAGAATTTATTCTCCTATTATTCTCTAATTTGCAATTAATTAAAATTGAATGTTAAACGACTACTTCAGATAAATAGTTTCTTGAAGAACAATAAAAAAATCTGCCTCAGCCAAGATTCGAACCGTGAACGCCGCTAAACATGAGTGTAGCGTTAACCAATTACCCCACCGAAGTCTCAGTTTGTTCTCTCTTGTTCTTTTTAAATGTATTTTTGTGAAAAATTACCCTATTTTTTCTGATTGGAGAGCATTTCCGGCTGTGAAGTCTGATATTTAAATATTTTTAATTATTCTTGATTCATCACCGAAACTTATTCACGACACGGTCACGGTCAATTTTATATCAGTCTAGAAGTCGCGTGTTGCTTACTCAAACAGTATACTCGTCCCATAACACCGCTCCGACCGCGGAAGCTAGACAATCTCTCTAGCAATCACCCCAGGTGAAGAGCTTCATGTAGTCATCGTACATCACGGTTCACACGCAAACAAATACATATTCGAAAACTATTTGTTATTTCGAAGAAATGTAACTTACCTTATCAGGTAATGGTGCGGCCACGTGGGGGTGGAGGATTCGGAAGTGGCTGAATGTCGTGTTGGTGTAAATGAAACGCAATCACATGGAAATCAGGCTGAACTGAGCTTCGTTGGAGAGCCAGCAAAACGTGTGCAGCTCAACCGAACAGCTCGGGAAAACGTCTCTTCGCACTTTTCCAGCCTACGTCAAGTCGGCTGCATCGATAAATCCAATCGCGGACGGTCTTCCTATTATCCATGCTTCCTTCTCAGTCGAACGTACCTACGCATCGATGCCACTCTGGAAAAAAAGAAAAAGGTCTCGCCTTATTATTAACTCTACCAGTGATTTACGACTTTTACAACAAATCTCCCCAAACTGTTTCCCAAACTCGCCTTCCCTGCAGTGTCTGCCAGACAGGCAGGGGAAAAGAGAGCATAATTTCTCCCTGGGAAATTTTCTTAAAATTTTCTCTTCTTCGCAAACAAACTCCTGATATAGATTTTAAGTTTAAATTTTTCAATTTGAAAAAAATTGTTAAATTTTGAAGCCAAAAGGACGAACTGTCTACAAAGCGGATGAATTTTCAAACTAAAAATATGATTTTTTAAATTTTTATCAAAAATGTTCAACTTCTGACCAGAAACTTGAATTTAAACAAAAATTATGAATTTTTGACAAAAAAGTTAATTTCTATCCGAAAAGTTAAATTTTCTTCCAAATTGTTAAATCCCTAACCAAACCAGATTAATTTAGAGCCAAATAGTTGGATTTTTAACCAACAAGCACGGATTTTCAACTGGGAAAGATCAATTTGCAACAAAAATATCAATTTTTGACTAAAGATGGAACAGTTACATTGTCAGCTAAAAAAATTAATTCTCAATCAAAAAATAACGAATTTTCTACCAAATAGTTGAATATTCAACTTATAAAGAATAAATTTCTAATACAAAATGGAAAAGTGCAATTTTCAGATAAAAAAATTAATTTTCAGCCAAAAAAAAAAACGATATTTCAACAAAAAAGATAGATTTATAACCCTAGAGGTGAATCTTGAAAAAATATAAATTTTTAACAAACTTGTTTAACTTTTATCCAAGTAGTTGAATTCTCAACTCAAAAAAGATTAATTTTTTACCAAATAGTTAAATTTTCAAAAAAAAAAGATTAATTTTCCACCAAAATTCTGAAGCCAAAAGAACGAATTATCTACAAAACGGTTGAATTTTCAATCCGAAAATATGATTTTTCAACAAAAAAGTTAATTTTCTACGAAAAAGTTCAATTTCCATAAATAATATTTCATTTTCAGCCAAATACTTAAATTCAAGCCAAAAATATGAATTTTCAACAAAAAAGTTTATTTTCTACCGAATAGTTCAACTTTCTACCAAATTGTTGAATCCTTAATCAAACCAGATTAATTTAAATCGAAACAGTTGCATTTTTACAATAAATGATGAATTTTCATCCAAAAAGACGAATTTTTAACAAAATAAATGAATTTACAACTAGGAAAGATCAATTTTCAATAAAAATATCAATTTTCAACCAAAGATGGAACAGTTACATTGTTAACTAAAAAATTAATTCTCAATCAAAAAATAATGAATTTTCAACAAAATACATAAATTTTCTACCAAATAGTTGAATTTTTAACTTAGAAAGGATACATTTCTAACCAAAAATGGAATAGTACATTTTTCAGATAAAAAAATGATTTTTGAAACAAAAAGAAATGAAAATTAAAAAAAAAAAATTGAATTACAACCCAAAGAGGTGGATATTAAAAAATATGAATTTTTAATAAACTAGTTCAATTTTCAACCAGTTAATTGAATTTTCAACTAAAAAAAGATTCATTTTTTACCAAATAGTTAAATTTTTAACCAAAAAGATTAATTTTCCAGCAAAATTTCGAAGCCAAAAGGACGAATTATTTACGAAGCGGTGGACTTTTCTACCGAAAATATGATTTTTTTTACAAAAAAGTTAAATTGATATTAAAAATGCTTAATCTTTAACTAAATACTTGAATTTGAACAAAAAATATCATTTTTTTACCATAAAGTTAAATTTTCATAAAATAGTTTAATTCTTAAGAAAAAAGTTCATTTCCAACCGAAAAGCTTAATTTGTTACCAAATTGTTGAATCATAAACTAAACCAAGATTAATTTAGAGCCAAATAGTTGCATTTTTAACCAAAAAGAATCATTTTTCTACCAAAAAGATTAATTTTCCAGCAAGAAGATTGATGTTCTCCCAAAAAACACGAATTTTCAACAAAATTGTTGAATTTTAAAGCCAAAAGTATGAATTATCCACAAAGCGGTTGATTCTTCAACCCGAAAATATAATTTCTTAACAAAAAAGTGAATTTTCTAGGAAAAAGAAAAATTGTCATAAAAATTGTAATTTTCTACCAAATTGTTGAATCCTCAACAAAACAAGATAAAAGATCAATTTTTAACCATAGATGGAACAGTTATATTGTTAGTCAAAAAAATTAGTTCTCAACCAAAAAATAAAGAATTTGCAACAAAATACTTGAATTTTCTATCGGTTTCGAAAAAATGAAAAAAGCTTGACAAACTGGAATAAGGAAAACCTTAAAATCTCAAAAATTACCAAAAGGGCAAGGTTTTGAAAAAAAATCAAAATTAATTTTATTCTTCCCAAAAACAAAAAAAAATACAAATGGGAAATTTATGGTAAGTAGATTATATTAGTACATCTCGTTCTTCAAAATTTTGACAAAAAAAGGGTGGGGACTCAGAAAAATTTACAAAAAACTTATTTTACCCTTAAAATATTAGAATATTCGTCAAAAATGTAAAAATGTCGCTATTTTAATTCAAAAAAATACGTTTCTCCTTGTTTTCCATATACCAAAACGTATTTCATTAGTATCCATGTCATAAGTTATTCATGTTTTATAATGATCGGAGGTAAATTACATTTTAGTAGACAATTAATTGAAAATTTTGTTGTAATTATTATGACTAAATTTCCTGATTCTACATTTATTGGCGAAACTTTAAAGTGTTTGAAAGCAAAATCACATATTCTGGTGACCACAATCGATGGGGAAATTTTGCGATAATAATGTGCTTGTATCTCGATTTTACGTAACTTCGTTTCGTACAGGAATTATGAAACACAATGAGGTATTGATCATTAGATTCTGAGAAGGAATTATCATCCTTTCATAAATAAATTTTATTTATGGTTTTTTAGCAAAGGCCTAAGTGTTAAAAAAAATCAAAAAATGTTTTGTAACCCCTATCTTAAAAAGTGGCGTAACGATAAGTGTTTTTTTTTTCAAAATCTTACAATCATTATTATTGAAAAAGTGATTTTATGCGAATTGATAAATATTTGCTCTTTTTAAATACTCTAGCGCGGTTAAATGAAAACTTTTAAATTATGTATTGAATTATTGAAAATATTGCTATATAATATCATAGTTTTGAAGAATACTCAAAATTTCTAAAAATTACAGGTTGTATTAGTTTCTTTTCACCGGAAATTAGCATTTCGAAACAAAAGTTGTAATCAAGATTCCCAATTTTTAACAATTTTACGTTATGTTATTTTACACCGGAAATGGATATTTTAAATAAACAATTATGAGATTTCAAAGACTCAAAATTATTCAACAATTTACGTTTTTGGTTTTGTTAGCGTTAGTTACCGGAAATTGACATTTTAGAATAAAAACCGTCAGATTTTAAAGGTTCTTAATTTTTCAACAATTATAGGTTACATTAGTGTTTTACACAACAAATTTATATTTTAAAACAAAAATCATTTTGCTTCGAACAATATTTTAATTTTTTGAACAATTTCAGGTTATATTCACATTTCTCGCGGAAAATCGGTTATTTGAAAAAAAAATCTTGATTTCGAAGAAAATTCACAACGTTTCATCAATTTTAGGCAATGCTGGCGTTTTACACTGGAAATGGATATTTTATATAAAAATTATGAGATTTCAAAAATTGAAAATTATTCAATAATCCAGGTTTTTTGGTTCTGTTAGCGTCCATTACCGGAAATTGACATTTTAAAACAAAAACCGTTAAATTATAAAGGTTCATAATTTTTGAACAATTTTAGGTTACATTAGTGTTTTACACAACAAATTTATATTTTAAAACCAAAATCATTATGGTTCGATCAATATTTTAAATTTTGGACAGTTTTGGGATATTGTCACATTTCTCGCAGAAAATCGGTTATTTGCAAATAAATCTTTAAAAAAATGTTGATTTCAAAGACAATTCACAAAGTTTTACCAATTTTAAGCTATGCTGTCGTTTTACACCGGAAATGGATATTTTAAATAAAAAATTATCAGATTTTAAAGATTAAAAAATTATTCAACAATTTAGGTTTTTCGGTTTTGTTATCGTTTGTTACCGAAAATTGACATTTTAAAACAAAAACCTTTAGATTTTAAAAGTTCATAATTTTTTAACAATTTTAGGTTACATTAGTGTTTTACACAACAAATTTATATTTTAAACCAAAAATCATTATGGTTCGAACAATATTTTAAATTTTCGAAGAGTGTCAGGTTATATTCACATTTTTTACTGGAAATGGGATATTTAAAAAAAATTATCCAAAAAAATTTGATTTCAAAGAAGGTTCACGAAGTTTTACCAATTTTAGACTATGTTAGCATTTTACATCGGAAAAGGATATTTCAAATAAAAAATTATTAGATTTTAAAGATTAAAAATTATTCAACAATTGAGGTTTTTCGGTTTTGTTAGCGTCTATTACCGGAAATTGACAGTTTAAAACAAAAACCGTTAGATTTTAAAAGTTCATAATTTTTCAACAATTTTAGGTTACATTAGTGTTTTACACAACAAATTCATATTTTAAACCAAAAATCATTATGGTTCGAACAATATTTTAAATTTTTGAACATTGTCAGGTTATATTCACAATTTTTACTGGAAATGGGATATTTAAAAAAAATTATCCAAAAAAATTTGATTTCAAAGAAGATTCACAACGTTTCACCAATTTTAGGCCATGCTGGCATTTTACATCGGAAATGGATATTTTAAATTAAAAATTAT
>CAKNYM010052804.1:511134-529162 GCA_932195095.1 Andricus curvator
ATGCTGGCATTTTACATCGGAAATGGATATTTTAAATTAAAAATTATTAGATTTTAAAGATTAAAAATTATTCAGCAATATTGAGGTTTTTCGGTTTTGCTAGCGTTTGTTAACAGAAATTGACATTTTTATACCAAAACCATTAGATTTTAAAGGTGTATAATTTTTAAACAATTTGAGCACGTTAGTGTATTGCACAAAATATTTATATTTTAAAACAAAAATCATCATGTTTTGAACAATATTTTTAATTCTTGAACAGTTTCAGGCCATATTCACATCTCTCACGGGAAATTGGTTATTTTAAAAAAATATTTTAAAAAATAGATTTCGAAGATGATTCACAACGCTTTTAACAAGTTTAGGCCAGACTGGCGTTTTACACCGGAAATCGTTATTTTCAGTGAAAAATCATTAGAATCTAATCGAATTCAGCAGACTGCGGCTCAAAATATTTCTTCCAACCCTCTTCCAAATTTCAAATTTTGAAATTTTCAATATCTTCATCCTTAAACAATGTAGATTATTCGTAGTGGCTTGATGAATGAAACGAGTTTAATTATCAAATATGTTATTTTTTATCAAAAATATTGTCCTGATTTTCTTCTCTATTATTGTAGAAAATAGATCCTATGATATATAACTTTTTTATTAATAATAGTTTTATATTTAATTTAAAAATTTCTCATGATTGTTTTCTAGTGAACTTAAAATTAATAAATGATGAGAATATAAAAGCGTGTCGTATTTTTTGAAGTTCTCGTCTTCATCTCTTGAATTAGATTTTCAAGAAGTCATGTATACTTTATTCTACATTAATAATAGAAATATGGAGTAGAAATTTGCTCTCCAGAGGAAAAGCTCGCTTCGAATCTTTTTCTGAACTCTTGCAGTCAGAACTGAAATAAGGTCGTATGTCTCTTTAACTCTATAAAGTAGACAGAAATAGAGTAGCGGCATGCCGAATGGATTTCGGAACACTGGATAAATTCGAATCTCGGTTTCAAGTGTACCGTGGACAATTACGAGTTTTCTGTTTTTCTATTCAATCCGTGCATTGAACTATAACCAAATCAGAATGAGGATCACATTGTTATAACAAGAGTCGCGCCACGTTCGAGAGAATATTTCTATTAAAACCATTTGTCTTTGTCCAACTATACATTTGAAACATGTGGGTAGTGGTGCATTCGATCGAGCCGATACGAGAAACAATCGAGATTTTTTTAATTTTTGATTTAATATACGAGACGATGATATGGTCTCGTAATAGTCGAGCGAGATTCTAGACAAGACGAGCGATCGAGATTCGATCCAGTTTCAAGATTCTTAAATATAATATAAACTAAATCTTTTGATACTGAATTTTAAAATACTGTCATTTAATAGTCATTAAGAAAATAATTTTATTTAATTAGGTAAACAAAATTTTTGTTTGCTTTTGTACTGATATAATACGTCCGAATCAAACATATTTTTGTCGAAAACCTGATTGGTTCCGACACTGTGTTAACAATTATATAAAAAGACATAGACGATTTTAAAGAAAAAAATTTCAAATTTGGAAGATAAGAGAATTTAAAAAAAAGTTCGAGTAAATTTAAGAGATATTAAGAAGTTTTGAAAAGATTCAGAAATAATTAAAAAACATCATTCTAAGCCTCATATGATTTCCTAAAATTTCAAAAATGAGTTTATAACATTTTGAAGCAAAATTGTTCAATTTAGTAAAATTTTAAAAAATTCGAGTAGGTTTAAGAAGTATCTAGGAGTTAGGAAAAGATTTAAAAAAATTGTAAACTTGTAAAGATTTCGAAATTTTTTTTTATTTGAAATTTTTGAATATTGTGAAAAAATATGTTTTTCAGAATTTTGAAATGTTTGAAGAGAATAAACAAATTTTCTTAACATTCCTTGGAAAATTTCAAATAATTTTTTTTTAAATCAATTTCAAAAGAAAATAAAAAAAAAATCTAAGTCTCATATGATTTTCTAAAATTTCGGAAAAGAGTTTATAAGATTTTAAAGAAAACTTATCCAATTTTGCAAAGTTACAAGATTTAAAAGAAAGTTCGAGTGAGTTCAAAATGTATTTAGAAGTCTTAAAAAGATTAAAAAATTATTTAAAACTTCTAAAAATTTAAAAAAAGTAGATTTTTGAAGATTTAGAGAAAATAAGGATTTTAAAATTTTTTAAATATTTTAAGAGATTACAACCATTTTTGTAAGATTCCTGGGAAAATTTCAAATGAATTTTTTATTTTAAAAATTGATTTTAAGATTAAATTGAACTAAATTCTGAAACTCATATGATTTCCTAAAATTTCAAAAAATAGTTCAAAAGATTTAAAATGACATTTTTCAATTTTGCAAGATAAGAAAATTTTAGAAAAAATTCGAGTAATTTTAAGATCATTTAGAAGTTTTGCAAAGATTCCAAAATTTAAAAATAGTAGATTTTTGAGGATTTCGAAAATCTTATATTTGTTAGAATTTTGAAAGGTTTAAAGAATATAAACAAATTTTCTTAAGATTTCTGGAAAAATTTTAAATGATTATTTACTCTAAAACTTAGTTTAAAGATAAAATTGAAAGAAAAATTCTGAAACTCATCTGATTTCCTAAAATTTCGAAAAAGAGTTTAGAAGATTTTGAAGCGAAATTTTCAATTTTGAAAGGAAAAAAAATCAACCTGAAAAAATTCGAAAGATTTAAAACAAGATGTAGATTTTGGAAGATTGCGAACAAAAAGTTTGGAAGCTTTTAAAAAATTTTAAAAGGTTTCAAGTTAACAAAAAACTTCTCTTAAACTTTCTGGGAAAATTCCAAATGATTTTTTTGCTTTGAAAATAACTTTTGAGACGAAATTTAAAAAGATTTAAAATTTTTTCCAGAAATTTCCAAAAAGGAATCTGGAAGATATTAAAGCAATTTAAAATTTTTTTTATTTTTCAAAAAATTCAAATCATTTTAAAAGATATTCTGGAATTTTAGCACTTCTGAAGAGATTAAGAGTATTTCAAAACTTGAAATTATTCTCATAAATTTATAAGATATTTTTAATTTTCTTCCAAACTTCTAAAACTCCTAAATATCTTTTGCACTGAATCGAATTTTTCCTAATATTTGGTAAAGTCCTCTAAAATGAAAAAAAAAAAATCTTAAAAGATGTATATAGTTTTTTCGACACATCTGGAATGTTGAAAAAATTTTCTGAATTTTTATTCATTTATATAGTATAATACATAATGTAATTAATATAAATTTATAAACAAACTGATAATACTTAGTTCCTTGTTCCCAGGTCTCAGAATCTAATGTTAGTTCGAATTGAAGTGCTTAAAAACTTTTTTTTAAATATTTATTCGAAATTTGTAATTTATATTAAAAATTATTTCCCCCTAATATCGAAAAACTACACACGCGCATATCGCGCGATTGATGACGATAGTACTACCAAATTATTAAATCGTTAAGGAATGAATCGATAATATTAAATATTTCCTTCCTATTTCAGCTTAAAAATTTAAAATAAGAAAAATTCCCATTTCTTCGTAAAATAGTTAATAATTTTATTTTAAACAATAAATAATAAATCTTGCGAGGTGCACGAGGTGTATAGCAGTACGAACTGAATAATGGAAAAAAGTGACTGGACTTTAAAGCAAAAATTCTGCAGTATTTTTTATGAGCAGCAATAATAAAAACGAGTCTCATCATTAACTCTTTGACCACATACTCGCTATTTTTTAATTGAAAAATTAAAACTGTCTCATGATTAATTCTCCTAATTTTCATCGAAAATATAGTTTACGTGTTTTTATGATAATTGTCATTTGGTACAAGGTGAATAAATTATTGACAGGTTTGGGATTGGGTATCAATAGTATATTGCATACAATTTTTCATCATATCGAAAATTGAAAATGTGACTTGAGATGCCTGTGGAGCGGGTCGACAATCGAATTTTCAACCCTAGGGAAGAAAGTGACAGATCAATGTAAATGGCCATTTACATTTATCTGTCGCTTTCTTCCCCAGGGTTAAAAATTCGATTTTCGACCCGCTCCACAGGCATCGAAAGTTGAATTTTCGATTGAGGTATGATCAAAAGTGGTTTTTTTTACTTTTAAGTTTGCGAGCACAAACTAGTAAATGCTACCAACTAAACAACTTTTAAATAAATATGGAAGTTCGTGCATTTTACGGACATGATGAAATATAATTATTTGTTAGTCTTTGTGTAACATATTGAAAAATAATCACTGTATAAACGAAAAATTCCTTCAATAATTTATCTGAAAGGCTCAAAATGTGAATATTCACCTCGTACGGGAACAGTACGATCTGAATAAAGATGGAACGTGCAAAAAAAGATATAGGATGTATGGCTAATATATGTTCCAGCTTTAATTTGGTATTTTATACTTTCCACACTTGTTCATCATTCATTAATTTTATGACTTAAAAAGTTTTTCTCTCCACCTCGTACTGGTTCGCCCTACACGAAAAGTTCGCTAGAAAATTTATTTTAAAAACGGGACGACATGTGTCAAAATATTTGAAAATTCTCGTATTTTTGTACACCACTATACATGATTCTCATAACGATATGAATGCAGGGCACGCGCCTCACAGTAACTCAAATCGGCTATAATGAAAGAGAAAAGCCCAGTTTAATAACTTGTTTTGCTATGTACTGGCATCTCATATCACCCCTCACAGAGAAAATGTAATAATGGAATTCATTCATTTTCATACGATTTTAACGAATGAGCTATGCAAGATACTGATTTACAGGAATTTCTTCTTTTGGAGATCAAAAGTATATAGTTTGGAAAATTGTTTCGAGATCTCCTAATTACGTAATTTTCCTACCTTGGAAATATGAATGAAAAACTATCCCTCATATATTATCGAACTTATTACTCCGGATTATATCGGATGGCCAACGGCCATGCCACGCTGAAAAAACCAGTTCTCGTCAGATCACTGAAGTTAAGCAGCGTTGGGCGCGGTTAGTACTTGGATGGGTGACCATTCGACAATACTGCGTTCTGTTGGCATATCATGGGTGTGGTGAGCCCACACTTGTAGTTATTTATAACTACAAGAAAACTATCCACCTAGAAACACTACCCGAATCGGGTAGTGTCACGCCTACCCTGAAAGGGAAATGGCTTAATGGTATACCCTGGATTACCTTTATACACAGAATTACTCTGAATTACCTAACATTACTATGATTTGCATAGGATTACTCTGGATTACAAAAAATTATAGTAGATTACTCCGCCTGACCTAGGCTCATGCTAATTTCTGACCTGAAACGATTACTTTTTAACAAAATTCTTGAATTTTCAACTAAAAAAATTTATCTCCAACTAAAAAATGTATTTTTTACAAAGTAGTTCCACTGTCAATCAAATAGTTTGATGTTCAACTCAAAAAATGAATTTTCAACCAAGGAGATTAATTTTCTACCAAAAAAGAGGAATTTTAAACGGAAAAAGTTCATTCTTAATCAAAAAGTTGAATTTTCTACCAAATTAGATGAATTTTCAACCAAGTTCATAAATTTAAAACCAAAATTATGAATTTTAAATCAAGAAGATTAATTTTCTAGCAAAAAAAAAGAATTTTCATCAAAATACATAACTTTTCAATCGAGTTGTTTGATTTTAAACAAAAAAAGATCAATTTCATGCCCAATAGCTGGATTGTCAACTAAAAAAGATAAATTTGCATCCAAAAATGGAATAGACCAAAAAAAAGAGATGAATTTTTTTAAATTCCAAATCTATTAAATTTTCAACAAATGGTTAAATTTTCAACTAAAATGATAAATCTCTAACGAAAAAGAAATTTCTAGGAATGTAGTTCATTTTTCAAACAAGTAGTTAAATTGCCAACCTAAAATATTACTTTTTTACTAAAAAAGACAAATTTTGAAACATACATGAATTTTCAATCAAATAGTTGAATTTACAACTAAGAAACCTGTATTCACAAATAAAAAATAGAATAGTTCAATTTTGAGTTCGAAAAAATTAATTTTCAACAACAACAAAAAAACGAATTTTCAACAAGCTTATTTAATTTTTTCAAAATAATTCCATTTTCAACCAAATAGGTGGATTTCCAAACAAGTAAATTAATTTCCTGACAAAAAAGATGAATTATTAACAAAATAAATAAATTTTTAACAAAATAGTTCAGTTTTCAGTTTTCAACCAAACAAATGAATTTTCAAGCATGAATCCTAATTTTCTGAATAAAAAGAAATTTCCACAAAATACATTAAGTTCAAACTGCGAAGGACGAATTTTCACCAAAAATTCAACAGTTCAATTTTCAGTTGAAAAACTTAATTTTCAACAATAAAAAACGAATTTTCAACAAACTAGTTAAATTTTTAACAAAAATAATTCAATTTTCAACCAAAAATGTGTATTTTCAAACGAGCAGATTAATTTCCTAACAAAAAAGACGAATTTTTAACAAAATAAAAAAATTTTCAACAAAATAGTTCAGTTTTCAATCAAAGAAATTAATTTTCAAGCATGAATCTTAATTGAAAAAAAAAACGAAATTTCAACAAAATACATTAAGTTTTAACTATGAAAGACACATTTTCAACAAAAATTCAACTATAAAATATTCAGTTGAAAAAATTAATTTTCAGCAAAAACACGAATTTTCAACAAAATGAATGAATTTTTAACAAAATATTTCAGTTTTCAACCAAAGAAATGAAATTTCAAACATAAATGTTAATTTTGTAAGAAAATTTTAACAAAATACCTACACTAAGTTTCTACTGCGAAAGACAAATTTTCACCAAAAATTCAACAGTTAAATTTTAAGTTAAAAGAATTAATTTTAAGGAAAAAGAATTTTCAACAAAATAGATTAATTTTCAACCTATTTTCAACTTAAATACAAAAACCTCAGATAGGAAAAAGAATTTTTAACAAAGTAGTTTAATTCTCAACTAAAAATGGAATAGTTAAATCTTCAGTTAAAAAAAAATTAATTTTCAACCAAACAAAAAAAACGAATTTTTAATAATATAATTAAATTTTAAAGCAGCGAAATAAATTTTTTACAACAATAGTGTTGTTTTAGATTATTTTTGAATCTTTTTGATCCTTTTATACAAAGTTTAATAAGAATCCATTATTTTTTAGCATACCTGTACGTTACATTGGAACCGCCATTTTTTTTCAAGTTTGACTTTGGATTCTTAGTCAGCAACCCCAAAAACCCCTCTATACCAAATTTCATAAAAATCCAATAATATTGCAGCATACTCGTTCACCATATTGTATCCACCATTTTTCTGTTAAAATGTTTATTTAGCATCATAATAAGCGACCCCAAAAACCACTTTATACTAAGATTCTTAAGAAGCTGAATAAATTGTTAGCATACTTGTCCGCAATATTGGATCCATAATTTAATTTTTTGAAATTTGGACTCCAGAGTCGTAATTAACGACCCCAAAACCCAACCGGGATGTGACCCTACTGTGAGTCCAGGTTCGATTCCTACTGTCGGATTTTTTTTCCATTTTTTATTTTTTTTTTTTTTTTATTGCAATCGACTATTACATTTGTTTGAATCAAGGCCAACAAATTTTGACATTGCGGTATTTCAGAATTATAGAACTGTTTATTCGAGGTATTTAAGAATCAATAATCATTTAACAGAAGATTTTTAAAACTTAAAAAATTTCACTTTCAAGCATTCGACAATTAAAATTCAAGAATTTCAGTTAGAATATAAAAGTGTTAAATTATTACAATTTAATCAACAATTAACATTTAGCATTACCAGTTACAATTGTTCAATACTTGAAAGCACAAATTTTCATGGTTTAATTCTGAATGATTCTTTGGAATTTTGAACAACCTATTTTTCAGTAACTATTTGGTGAATTTCGAATTTTTTTTCAATATCTGACTTTGTTTCTGATAAGTTGATCCAGTTTGAAGATGCTTAATATTCAAGTCATGTAATCCAAAAACCGCTTCAAGTTGGTTAAATCCCACTGGGAAGCGATTTTAGTTCAAAACGTAAATTGAAAGCACTCGAACTTTAATATCAAGATTCACGTCGCGAATCGCAGAAAATTACAAAAAAAGCTACCGAGATTCCTTATCTCGAAAAATATTGAACCCTGATTTTCAATTTACTTTTCACAAAAATTGTTTCAAACGATGACAATTTTTAATAGTTGTTAGAGCCAAAAAAGTGACTTTTACACTCATGGAAATAAAATAAAAACTTGTTTTGCAGTCAGAAATTCTTAATTTGGGCATATGATTATATTTGTGAATAATAATCTAATTAAAATTACTTTTATTCAAAGAAAAAACATTTTTTTAAATATCTCAATAATTATTTAGGATTTCAAGTGATTGAAAATTTTGCAAATCCGCTTAGGAATAATCTTCTTCCATCATGAAATTAAAATTTTTGACATTTTAAATGACAATAAGTTTTAACACACAGTGTCGATCGAAAAAAAATTAATCGTGACACGCGATTTTTTCAAAAATACTGAATGACAAATCACTGGCAAGGACTGCCTGTATAATTGACGCTACATCAATCATAAAAGCTCCCATTCCCGTAAACTTTTGTTTTCAATTTTCAAAATTCAATTAAGAAATATTTAAACTTATATTGATTTAGTTCTTGTACAAATAGATTTAGTTTAATTAGTAACCGTTTTCACTGCCGCTTCAAAATGTAACTTTTTCTTAGTTACCATCAAACGGGGTGATTTCAGACATGTGGGGTAAATTCGGACGTTCCTAAATTGATAGTTTGAATTATATTACTTAAGGGGGTCTTAACTAGAATTTAACTGGTTCGAGATTCTGGTGAAAAACCCTTTTAGTAATTTAAACTATCAATTCAGAAATTACCAAATTTACCCCACATATCAGAAATTACCCCGTTTGACGGTACTTTTGCAAAAAAATAACTATCGTTACTGTTTTAGTTAATTTTGTATCAACAGCTAAAATTACTATAAAATAAGCATTTCTTTTTCGAAAAAATGGGTTTGCGAGACCCGGCAATATATTTTTTTTTTATTCTTTAAAAAATCTGGGTGACGTATTTCACTGAAATTGAAATAATGAGTGTATTGGTAAGTAAAATAATGCATTAACAACGCCAAATAAAATAAGCAATTTATTGCAAAAACAGGCTTGAGTCCCATAACATTTTTTGGTAGTTTCTTCCAAAATGTAAAGAAGATTTTGACTATTTCCGAAAAGAAAACTTTTTTTGGACCATCTTGATATATATCTGTTAAAAGCCAATTTCGGAAATCAGTCATTTTCGACAATGTCTTGAGCCAGTGTCGACAATGCCTCCTGGCATCGGTCATTGTCGACAATGGCTGGGCAGTGTCAACAATGGCCGAACAATGTCGTCAATAGCTGGGCAATGTCTATTCCAGAAACTAATTTTCTGAAATTTCCAATAATTGACCAGCCACTTTCCACAATGCCCGAAGACCAGCGGTCCATGTAACTTTGCAAAATACCGTTTCCAAATAAGTATCGAAAAAAATTGAATTGTTTACTTGATTATCAAATAGCTTTCTTCAAACAGTTGTAATGCAATATTAATTTTTCTCAAATTTCACACCAAATGTATGGACTTCAATGAGCTTAACATTGTCAATCCTGAAAATTTGATGGTTTTCAGAGAATCGATATTGGCCATGTAAAAAGTTTCTGGCCATCAGGCAAATTGCCCCCGGCTCTGTATAATTGAAACAAAGTGGCATTTACCGCTGGTCTTCGGGCATTGTCGACAATGCCCGGTCAATGCTGGAAATTTCAGAATTTTCATTTCTGGAATAGACATTCTCGACAATGGCCCATCATTGTCGATAATGACCGATGCCAGTCACACTGTCGACATTGACTAGGCATTGTCGATAATGACTGATTTCCGACATTGACTGTAACAGTGTAACATGTACATTACAGAAAATAATTAACGCTTATTTCTTTCTCTATGCTTTGTCAGCGATTGGTAGCTCAAAGTGCTGTCACAATATGAATAGTAAAAATGAAAAAAACAACAACAAAATTAAGTTTTCACCAAACAGTTGCATTAACAACCAAAGAGTTGAAGTTTCAAGCAAGAGACGAGTTTTTAACGGAATAGTTGAAATTTTAACCAAATAGTTAAATTTTGAAGCTAAAAAAACGAATTTTCCAGAAGAAAGATGAATTTTACAACAAAAAAGTTCATTTTCAGCCAAGAAAGATGAATTTTCAATCCAAAACGACGAATTTTCAACAAACAGTTGAATTTTTGACAAAGAAAGATAACTTTAACAAAATAGTTAAATTTTCGACAATATAGTTGAATCTTTGACGAAATTATTACATTTTTAACCAAATAGTTGAATTTGCAACTTACAAAGATTCACTTTCAACCAAATAGTCATTTTTTCAAAAACAAAAAAAGATTAAAATTCAACCAAACACAATTGCATTTTCAACGAAATAGTTAAGTTGTCAACCCCTAAAGTCGAATTTTTTAGAAGAAAGTTGAATTTCCAACTCGAAAAGTTTGTATTTTCAACAAAAAAGTTCATTCTGAATGAAGAAAGATGACTTTTCCACCACAAAAGATGAATTTTAAATCCAAAAGGACGAATTTTCATCTTAAGAGTTAGGTTTTCAAGAATTTTTAACATGAAAGTATATTTTCCATCATGAAAGATGAATATTCAACCAAATATTTGAATTTTCAATTGGTTGAATTCAACCACAAAAGACGAATTTTCAAGAAAATGGTTGAATCCTCAACCACAAAGATGAATTTTCAACAAAGAAGATTAGCTTTCTGCAAAAAAGACAAAATTCAAACAAAATACAATAATTTTCAATCAAACAGTTGTATTTTTTACCAAAAAAGATGAATCTTTTACTGAAAGCATTGAATTTTCAAGCCTTGAAACAAAGTTTCTACATTAAAATTTAATTTTCAACCCGGAAATATAAAGTTCCAACTAATTTACAACCAAATATTTTAATTTTCAACTAAACTGATAGATCTTGAACGTAAAAAACGCATTTTTTTAAATAGTTCAATTTTAAACCAATTAATTGGGTTATCAACCAAAAAGAATAAATTCTCAACAGAACATGTAACAGTTGATATTTCAACCAAAAATATTGTTATTTTAATGTTTCAACCAACAAAGATTAATATTCCACCAAATATTTGAAATTTAAACTAAAACGATACATTTTCAACCAAATAGTTGAATTTTTAATAAAAAAAGATAAATTTTTAACCCAAAAAGAAAAAATTTGTCAACAAAATAGTTAAATTGACATCAAAGTTCATGAATTTTCGACTAATATGATGAATCTTTAACCGAAAAAAAAATAAATTTGTAACAAAAGAGTTGAATTATCAAGCCAAATACAGATTTTCTACAAAAAAACTTCAGTTAAAAAAATTAATTTTCACCCATAGAGATTAATTCTCGACTAGAATGATTAAATATTCAACTGGAACTGTTAAATTTTCATTTAAAAAAATTAATTTTTAACAACAACAAAAATTTCACCAAAATAGTTCAATTTTCAACCTAACAGATCAATTTCCAAATAAAATAATGAATCTTCGAACAAAAAAAATGAATTTTCAACCAAAAAGTTTAACTTTCAACCAAATCATCAAATCTTCAACTGGAATAGTTGAATCTTCAACTGGAATAGTTAAATCTTCAACTAGAATATTTAAATCTTTTACTGGAATTGTTAAATCTTTAACTGAAATATTTGAATTTTCAACCAAGAAAATTAATTTTCTACCAAAAAAGACGACTTTTCAACAAAATATATGAATTTTCAACTAAAAAAGATTAGTTTTCAACCAAAAAATGAATCATTAAATTTCCAGTTGAAAAAATTAATTTTCCACCAAAGAGGTGAATGTTCAACTAAAATGATGGAATACTCTACTGCATAAGTTACATTTCATCATTTATTTTTCAACTAAAAAAAAAATGAATTCTCAACGAAACATGTAATAGTTGCTATTTCAACCAAAAAAAGATTTTAATTTAAAATTGAAAACAGTTGAAATCAACAAAACAAAAATTTGCAACGAAATAGTTGAATCCTCAACCCAACAATATTTTAATTTTCAACTAAATAGTTAAATTTTCAACTAAATATGAAACATTTTTAACCAAATAGTTGAATTATTAACTAAAAACGCTAAATTTTTAACAAAACATAGAATAATTAAATTTCCAGTTAAAAAAATTACTTTTCAACCAAATAGTAGAATTTTTAATCAAACGAGTTGAATTCCGAACAACAAATTTAATAGTAGAATCTTGTTCACTCACTCTCTAGAAATAATGAAAAAGAACAATAAACCAAAAAAAAATTTGAGGAAACTATTTGATTCTTCCCTTCTACTCGAAGTTTCGTCTGACCCTCAATTTGAAGGATTTGAAGGATTTGAAGGTAGGTAAAACGCAAGCTCGTGGTGGGCGATGAATGAGTTAATGGAACTTTGCCGCTGATGGGGTGAACAGGGTAAGTAATAACATTGACAACGCGTTTGTCCACAAGTATGTGCAATACGTTAGCATACTCTCTCGGAGCCAAATGTACACATACATGTACACGGATGAACACACAGACACATACGCATACAAATATCCACGCGCATATATATGCACACATGTATACACACATCCATGCGCACATACTTATATCTAGGGACTAGGAAGCGCTCGCAAGTACCTATGCTCTCCACAGTTACTATCTTATCGACCGCCCCACATATTACCACTACTCGCATGTCAAACTACAGCCAATTGGTCCTCTCGTATGCATACACACGTATAGAAAGCTTGTAACTCGTCAGAAGGCTAACATTTCAATCAGCTCGCGTTTTCCAATCACTCTCTAAATCTGAATTAGTAAAAATTCAACTAATTGAATCAGTAATAAGGATTTCAACTGATAAATCAGTTGTTTTGCTTTCTCATAGAGAAAGGTTTGTAATGACCCACATTTTCAAATCTACTTTTTTGACATATTTCGATATAAATCAACCCCAGAAGCTCGAAAATACAATTTTCAAAACATGTTTGTATGTGTATGTGTGTATGTGTGTCACTTTCTTTTGTTTGATCGAACATTTAGAAGTAGTTTTTTTTTTAGTTTAGAGATTTGAGAACAAAAATTTACTTATTCGCGTCTTCAAGACGCATCAATCGAAATATTGTTGAACCTTTTATGACTCACCGGTACCGATTTATGAAGTCTCAACAAAAAATGGTTTATTCTGTTTATATGAGAAAAACGTTTTTGAGATTCAAAATACAACAAGGCGATATCTTGTCCGTTTGTTCGCATCTTCGAGAAGCATCGATTATGCTATTGTTGAACCTTTTATGAATCACCAGTACCGATTTATGAAGATTTAAAAAAATGGTTTATTCTGTTTATATGAGAAAAACTTTTTTGAGATTCAAAATACAACAAGGCGATATCTTGTCCGTTTGTTCGCATCTTCGAGAAGCATCGATTATACTATTTTTGAACCTTTTATGACCCACCAGTACCGATTTATGCAGTTTCAAAAAAAAAAATTGTGTATTCTGTTTATATGAGAAACACTTTGTTCATATTAGGAATACTACAGTATATGTTCGCGTTTCCGAGACTCGCCGAATTACCTATTAACGAACCTTCTGATGAATTTTCAACTAAAATTATGAATCGTCAACCAAAACAATTAATTTTCAATAAAATATTTCAACTTATAACCAAGTAGTTAAGTTTTCAACCACAATAGATGCATTCTCAACAAAAAATGTAAACGTTGATGTTTCTGCCAAAAAAGATTTTAATTTTAAACAAAAAATAGTTGAATTCAATAAAAAAAGACATTTCAACAAAGTGTTCTTATTTTCAATCAGAAATATTATTTTTCTTCCAAATATTAGAATAATTTTTAATAACATACATGAATCTTCAACCAAATATTTGAATTTTGAACTAAAAAGGATACATTTTCAACCAAATAGTGGACTTTTCAACTATAAAGATAAATTTTCAACAAAAAATTTAATAGTTAAATTTTCAGTTAAAAAAGGTAATTTTCAACAAAAAAAACGGATTTTCAACAAAATCGTTGAATTTTCAACCAAAAAGATGAATTTTTAACTGAAATTATAAATTTTCAACCAAGAAATGTTTTTTAGTAAAAAAAATTTTAATGAAATTGTTCAATTTTCTTATCAAAAAGATGAATTTGTAACACAAAAATATAAGCTTTCAACAAAAAAATTAATTTTCAACTAAAAAGCTCATTTTTAACCAAATATGTAATTGAATTTCAAACCAAAATCAAAGACTTTTTCACAACTTCGATGAACTTGCAAGCCAAAAACACGAATTTTCTATACATAGTCACATTTTCAGTTTAAAAACTTAATTTTCAATTGAAAAAGAAAACGAATTTGTAAAGAACGATTTTGATTTTCCACTAAAGAGACAAATCTTCAAACAAATATTGAATTTTCTACCAAAACAATTCAATTTTCAGACAAAAAGGATGACTTTCCAATGAAATTATTGAATTGCCAACCAAATAATTTAATTATCAACCAAAAATATGAATTTTCATCAAAGAAGATTAATTTTCTACCAAAACGGATTAACTTCAACGAAATACATAAACTGTTAACCAAATAGTTAAATTTTCAACAAATTTCATAAATTTTCTACTAAATAGTTGAATTTTTAAACTAAAAAATTCAAATTTGAAACAAAAATGGAATAGTTTAATTTCCATTAAAAAACTAATTTTTAACTTAAAAAACGATTTTTTCTACAAAACTGTTGAATTTTCTACCAAAATGTTGAATTTTCCAGCCAAAAGAGTTAAACGAAAGTAATTCAATTTTCAACCAGAGAGATAAAATTTCAACTAAAATAATGAATCTTTAACAAACAAAAATTGATTTTGAAGAAAGTTGTTCCACTTTTAACCAATGAGTTGAATTTTCAACATAAAAGATGAATTTTCAGCAAAAAGTGCAATACCTGATATTTGAACTAAAACAAAATACTTAAATCCACAACTAAAACAAATTAATTTTCAACCAAACAGTTGCATTATAAGTAAACAAATTAAGACTAATTTTCACCAAAATACATGAATTTTTAATCAAATAGTTAAATTTTCAACCAAGAGGATTAATTTTATACCAAAAAAGTCGAATTTTCAACAAAATATGTGATTTTTCACCAAATAATTGAATTTTGAACTAAAAAAGCATAGATTTTTAACCAAAAATGGAATAATAATATTTTTAACAAAAAAAAAAAATAATTTTTGTATAAAATAATAAATCTTCAACTAAAAGAATGAATTTTAAACAAAGTAGTCCAATTTTCTACCAAACAGTTATGTTTCTACCAAATTTTTTAGTATTCGAGCCAAAAATACGAATTTTCTACAAAACAGTTGAATCATGAACCCGAAAATGTAAATTTTCAACAAGCAAGTTATTTTTGAACCCAAACAGAATAATTGTTAACCAGACAGTTGCAGTTTTAATAAAAAAGTTAAAATGTATACAAAAAAAATTTTTGACCAAAAATGAAAGAACATTTCAATCGAATTGTTCAATTTTCATGTCAAAAAGGCAAATTACAAAAAAACAACAATTCGAAAACTGGCTCAATTATTATTTTATATTATATTATATTTATATTATATTATATTTGGTTAATAAAACCAAAAAATTTAGTTGGTTCAATCAAATATTTCGTTTTTGTAACAGTTTTTTTGGTTCAAAAACATTTTTTTTCTGTGTGATAAAAAGTGTTCTTATTCGCTAATTTTTTGGTAGGCCGATTCGGTGGCGATTGATATAAACAATAAATAACCTACGGCATTAGCTGTGAGGTGAATTTCGACTCGGGAAGAGTGCAGATATGTCAAGCCGTTTCGAGCGCGGATAGCACTTGGATGGGTGACCTTAGTTTTAACTAATGTCGAGTGGGAGTTTTGACGCCGAGGATAATGGTGTGCATTCGAAGGGTAGGGTCAAATGTCTGCCTTCAATCTCGACTGTTGAAAAAGCGGCTGAACTCGGGAGGTGGTTTTCTGCAGTTTTCCTCTCCCCTGGCCAAATGTCCAGGCAAACGCGAGTACTTCTAACAACGAGGGAGACCCGTGTGTAGACCTCTGTTTCACCGGGGTTTCAAAATAAAAAGGCATACTACAAATTTTTTAACTGCAGAACTATTGCACCTAAATGGACCAGCATTACAAGACAATAATAATAATAATAAGCAATAAATATAGCTTAAGAATTTATCTGAAATCGGAGTAGAATTTCCCCCCATTACTTTCTGCAAAAGCTTGTAACATTTGAAGATACCTTATTTTCTCCAAACTTTGATACGTGTTGTTTCTTCCAGTCGGATAAAGTAGAGCGTACAATAAATAAAAGCGAATCTCAACTTTAAAGTTCTCTTAACACTTTTATTCGAATCCATTTACCATTTACTCTTTTATTTTATTCTTTACTATCGTTTTCCTCCAACCTTCATAAATCACGAAAGGGAATCACTATCCAAACACGTATATTGGGAAATTCTAAAGTTAAGGTCGAAAAGAATGCAATCGGTGAACTCCTTTGACGAGAAAGTATGAGTTAATAAAAAAAAATATATTGGAACCACCCCTTTCATCCCCCTTTATTCTCTTCTTATTTTTTTGGGGAGAGGGGTCGGGAAAATGTTGCAATCTGCAAAACGCTAATATAACCTCATTTTTAGATTACGAATATCATATTCTGACGAAAAACACTAATGTAGTCAAAAATTGTTAGAGTATTCTGAATCTTGTTGACAAATGATTTTTGCTGAAAAATGCAAGTTTTCTATGTAAAATTTAAATCTAAGGATTTTTATTTAAAAATGCCAATTTCAACTGAGGCACGCCAAAATAACCTAAAGTTATTGAAAAATTATGAATGTTCGTTGAAATCCTATAATTTTTTATTAAAAATACCAACCATTTCCGACGAAAAACACTAACATAACATAACAGAAAATTTTGAGAACTGCAAATCTTGTTTGAACTAGAACGATTTTTGTTTTAAAATATACATTTTTGGTGCAGCGCGCTAACGTAACCTTAAATTATTCAAAAATTAATAATCTTTGAAATCTAATACTTTTTTATTAAAAATATCCATTTTCGGTGTAAAACGCTAACATAACCCAAAATTATTAAAAAATTTAAGTTTTTTTTAGTTAAATGGCTTTTTTGTTTAAATAACCGATTTTGGATGAAAACCGCTAACGCACCATATTATTGTTTAACTATTGTATTTATTGTTCTAAATCTAGTGAATTTTTATTAACAATATCAATTTTAGAAAATAAACTATCATACCAAAAAAACTTCAAGATTGTCAATCTTCTTTGAAATATATACCGTTCGCCGGTGAAAAAGGCCACCATAACCTAAAATTGTTCAAAATTGCATTATTTTCTTTCAAATACAATTATTTTTTTATTAAAAGAACCAATTTTCTGTATAAAACGCCAATAAACCCAAAAATAAATTATGATGTTAAAAATCTTATGATTTTTTAAAATCAAAGATACCAATTTTAGACGAAAAATATGTGTGGATGTCACACTTTTTTGTGAACGCGATAACTTGAAAATAGTGGCAAATAAATTGATGAAATTTGGAGGACTTATTTTCACCACTAATATCTTGAAACTAACCGAAGGATTTCTAAAACATTTATTGCATTTTTTTAGCACTTTATAATATTTTAAAAATCGGTTTTTCATAGTAAAACTTTTTTCATTAGCATAATTCAAAGTTGATGCAAGAATATAAAAGATTCCTTGGTTCGAGACGAATCGATTGACCTATAATATTAATACATTTTATTAAAGAGTAGAGAAGTTATGGTAAT
>CAKNYM010052804.1:529562-540564 GCA_932195095.1 Andricus curvator
ATAGTAAAAATTTTCTCATTCTCATAATTTAAAGTTGATGCGAGAATGGAAAAGTTGTACAACAATTTTAAATATTGTCCAAATTATAATTTTTTTTTTAAATACAAATTTTTGGTGTAAAACGCTAACATAACCTAAAATGGTTCAAATTTGAGAATCTAATCGGTTTTTATTAACAATATCAATTTCTGACGAAAAACTCTAGCATAATCCAGAATTGTTGAAAGATTCTACATCTTTTTCAAATTATAATGATTTTTGTTTTAAAATACCAATTTTCGGTGAAAAGCGCTAACGTAACCTAAAATTGTACAAAAATTATAAACGTCTAAAATATTTTTGTAGACAAAAAAAAAGAACAGATTTTTGTAAAAAAAACATTAATATAACCTGAAAATTGTTCAAAAATTGCAAATCTCGTTCAAACTATAATGATTAAAACGTTAACATAACCTAAAATTGTTGAAGCCGTAAATCTTCTATACATTTTTAAAATTCAAAGTACCAATTTCTGACGAAAAACACTAACATAATCCAAAATCGCTAAAAAAGTTCAAAATTGTGTTCAAATTATAATGATTTTTGTTTTAAAATACTATTTTTTGTTTAAAACGCTAACGTAACCTAAAATGCTAAAAAATTATGAGCCTTTAAAATCTAATGATTACTTTTTTCAAAAACCCGATTTCCTGTAAACCTCAAACTGTCCAGATTCTTTTATGAATTATAATTTGTTTTAAATATCTTTTTCTTCCTTTGAACCTAATTTATTTTACTCAAAATATCTATTTTCAGTATTTTGAGTAAAGAAGTGGAAATTTTTTTTTAAATTATAATGATTTTTTTTTAAATACCAATTTTTTGTGTAAAATTCTAAGATAACCAAAAATTTTTGAAAATTGGTAAACTTATAATGACAATTTTAAAATTCTATTATTAGATCAATTGCATTTTATAATTTAACCGCACAAGACTATTAAGAAGTACAAATATTTTTCAATTAGGAAAACGTTTTCTATGATTTTTTTTATTAACAGTGATCTTTTTTAGATTTGATTTCCAAATTTCCAAATTAGGATATAAAAAACTAGAAGTAATAAAAAAGCCTATTAGGTTTTCAACAACGATTACGTCATTTTTAGAAAATATCGTTACACCACTTTTTTTAGATCGTAAAAAAGAATATTTAACTTATTATTAAAACAAATGTTCATTTCTGATGGTTTCCTCTGCTTGTGCCACTTCATACCCCTATTGATATTATTATACGATTAAAACTTTAAATTACATTACTAATTTAACAATAATATTTTATTCATTCGTATGTGTTTTTTGAAGTTTCAGCTTTCTTTAGAAACTACTTTTACTGATTCACTTTGAAAAGTAAACCCTCATTTTTATTCCATCATTGTCCTCTTTCTTTGGCTTGTTAGATGGATGTTTGGTTCAAATAAATGGAAATAGTTTCGAGCTCTCTAAAATGTAAATAGTGACACGATACGTGTTGCAATTTTTCCGACTCAGACAAAATTAACTTACTTTTTTTGTTGAAGGCGCAAAATGCTAAAGGAAATGCAAAAAAATCAAGTTATCTAAATTCCTATGATTTCTGGTAAAAATTTTGCATTTTCAACAAAAGATATGAATTTTTAATCAAATAGTTGAATTTCCAACCAAAAAGATGAATTTGTAACTCAAATTGTGAATCTTCAACCAAAGAGATGAATTTTCAACTAAAATGATCAATTTTTAAGAAAAAAATCAATTTGTTACAAAGTATCAACAAGAGCAGTGTCAACTTTTAACTAAATTTGTAGTTGAATTTTCAAACAAAAAGGTTTATTTTCTGAAAAAAAATCAATATAATTCATAAGCTTTCAACCAAATAGTTAAATTTTTAATTAAAAAGGATAAATTTTAAACCAATTAGTGGAATTATAAACTAAAAAAGATGAATTTTCAATCAAAAATGTAATAGTTAAATTTTTAGTTAAAAAAATTTAATTATATAAAAAGAAATAATTTTCAAAAAATAGTAACTTTTCTAATCAAAGACATAAATTCTCAACTAATATTATCAATTTTCAACTAAAATTATGAATTTTCAACTAAATGGATTAATTTTCAACCAAAAGAGGTGAATTTTCCACAAAAAAAGTTAATTATCAACCAAATAGTTGAATTTCAAACCAGAAAGGATTACTTTTTCATCAAAATTTTTAATTTTCAAGCCAAAAAGAGGAATTTTCTTTAGAATACATGAATCTTCTACTAAAAATATCAATATTCAACAAAAAATGGAATATAGTCATATTTTCAGTTGAAAAATTTAATTTTAAGTTTAAGAAAAAGCGAATTTTCTACAAAATAGGTAGATTTTCCACCAAACAGTTGATTTTTCAACTCAGAAAGAATAAATTGTCAACCAAAATGGAACAGTTAAAATTGCAGTTGAAAAAAGAATTTTTAACAAAATAGTTATATTTTTAACCAAAGTCATGAATTTCTTAAAGAAATGATCAATCATCAACTAGAATAAATAAATTTTAAACCACAAAAATTAATTTTCAACCAGGAAGATTAATTTTTTACCAAAAAATACGAATTTTCAACAAAGTGGTTGAATCGTCAACCAAAACAGATTAATTTTCAATAATAAATTCTAAAGGAAATGCAAAAACATCAAGTTTTTTAAATTCCTATGATTTCAGGTAAAAATGTTGCATTTTCAACAAAAGATATAAATTTTTAATCAAATAGTTGAATTTCCAACCAAAAAGATGAATTTTTAACTCAAATTGTGAATCTCCAACCAAAGAGATGAATTTTTAACTAAAATGATCAATCTTTAACAAAAAAATCAATTTGTTACAATGTATCGACAACAGCAGTGTCCACTTTTAACCAAATATGTAGTTGAATTTTCAAACAAAAAGGTTTATTTTTTGAAGAAAAAAATCAATATAATTCATAAGCTTTTAACCAAATAGTTAAATTTTCAATTAAGAAGGATAAATTTTGAACCAATTAGTGGAATTATAAACTAAAAAAGATGAATTTTCAACCAAAAATTTAATAGTTAAAAAATTAATTTCTATAAAAAGAAATAATTTTCAACAAAATAGTTACTTTTCAAATCAAATACATGAATTCTCAACTAAAATTATGAATTTTCATTTAAATGGATTAATTTTCAACCAAAATAGGTGAATTTTCCACAAAAAAGTTAATTTTCAACCAAATAGTAGAATTTCAAACCAAAAAGGATTACTTTTTCACCACATTTTTTAATTTTTAAGCCAAAAAGACGAATTTTCTTTAGAATACATGAATTTTCCACTAAAAATATCAATATTCAACCAAAAATGGAATATAGTTACATTTTCAGTTGAAAAATTTAATTCTAATTTTAAGAAAAAGCGAATTTTCAACAAAATAGTTATATTTTTAACCAATGTTATAATTTTTTTAAAGAAATGATCAATCTGTAACTAGAATAAATAAATTTTAAACCAAAAAATGAATTTTCAAACCGGTAGATTAATTTTCTACGACAAAATACGAATTTTCAACAAAGTGGTTGAATTTTCAACCAAAACAGATTAATTTTTAACAAATGAGGGATATTTTTAAACAAAACAGATTTTCCAGTCAAGAAGAAAAAAAAATCAAAAAAATTGATGAATTTTCAAGTCTAAAAGATAAATTTTCTACAAAACAGTTTAATTTGCAAAAGGAAAATTTTAATTTTTAATAAAAAAGTTCATGTTTAAGCAAAAAGTTCAATTTTAATCCCACAAAGGAGAATTTCCGACCAAAACGGTGACTTTTTGACCAAATTGTAGAATTTTCAACAAAACAATTAAATTTTCAACGTAATAATAACATTTTTTATCAGAACAGATGAATTATCAACTGAAAATAAAATAGTAGACGTTTTAATGAAAAATAAATAATTTTGAACCTAAAATAGATGGATTCTCTTATTGCGTTCTATTAATTCAGTTGGCATTTAAGTGGGAAATCGGAAAAGTGGGAAAAGAGGGAAATAGGGAAATAGGGAAAAAATGTGAAGACTGCGATAAATAAACAGAAATTTTGAGGAATTATGTACTAAAGAATAATAGTTTAAATAAAAATTGAAGGTAATTCTTAATACTTTTATATTATTAGCTCAGAAAACTGAACAATTTGCTCAGAAAAGGAAGTTACTTTTCCACTGCTCACTTTTTGACATCAGACTACACCCTGTTTCGTGTATATAGCAATAACATGTGTATAGCAATAGCGTGTGTATAGCAATAGCGTGTGTATAGCAATAGCGTGTGTATAGCAATAGCGTGTGTATAGCAAAAGCGTGTGTATAGCAATAGCGTGTGTGTAGCAATAGCGTATGTATAGCAATAGTGTGTGTATAGCAATAGCGTGTGTATAGCAAAAGCGTGTGTGTAGCAATAGCGTGTGTATTGCAATAGCGTGTGTATAGCACTAACAATAATTACTAATTGAATCAGTATAATTTTACTAATTAACAGTGACTGTATTCTAGCTACAGCAATTAGTAAAATTTAACTGACAATCAGTTATATTTTACTGATTCAAATTTAGAGAAGACTTGCATAAAAATGAATAATCCTCAACCTAAAAAGAAAATTTAAAAAAAGGATAAAACATTCTTCCTTTTTCATGAACTCTTTTCAGCAAGGAATCCTCTACACACTTTTGTGTGAAACACAAAACATAATTTTGTAAATGTACCGTGAAAGAATAGAAGAGAAAATCATTATGAAATGCCTGAAGGCACCTACGTATTGAAGCTCGACCTTTACCACCTCTCAAATCACAACTTTCATATAACATGATATTATTATTCTTTTTTAAATCCTAAATAGAGCAAAAATTTTCGCATGGAAAGGATTTTTGCTTCATTAATTTTTGATCCCAATCAGGTTTCTCTAAGCACAGCTCTTGAAAAGCAATATCGTGATCCGTTTTATTAATCTGACCCGCATTCTCGAAAGCGTTGACGAAGTTAATATAATTTCTGAATACAACTTCCAGTGCCAAATCTTCTCTAGAGCAAGGATTAGCTTTTTGATTCTAATTAATTAATTTATTTGAAAGGCGTTTTTACCCTCGAGCTTTTTTAATTAAGACACATGAACTTTGTGGTTTCTGGGATAATTTTTATTAAGCTTTCAACATTTTATATTTACTATAACAATATAATGCTCATTTGTTGCATTTGGATCATTCACAATTAAAATATTTTAAACACAGTAAATGCCAGTTGATCCGGAAATTGGATCAAAATGATATACAACGCTTTTATACAAATTTCGAATATTTTATTTGATCAGCAAATTCTTCATCAGAATCCCTGCAAGCACTTTGAAATTTTAAAACTGAGCTTTCGAAGAGATTTATAGCCTAATATTGGAAAATTTGGATTTTTATTTCATCCTGGAATTAAAAATTTTCTAAAACATTCCTGGTTGGTCTTAGAAACTTGAAAATCTTTCAGAAGTAGGAGATAGATGAATTTAAAGAAATACTTTCAGAATGATAAAAAGATTAATTTCCAGAGTTGAATATTCGTGTCTTCTTTTGTCGAAAATTAATTTTTTAAACTGAAATTTAACTAATTCAGATGAAAATTTATCATTTTAGTTGAAAATCCATCTCTCTGGCGGAAAATCCAAATTCGCCTTTTTGTCTTGAAAATTCAACAATTTCCTTGAATTTTTTTCTCCTTGGACTGAATAATCTTTGTTGTTTCAAAATTCAAGAGTTTTGTTGAAGATTCGACTATTTGGTTTTTTTGGTTGCCGATTCATAATTTTAGTTTGAAAATTCATCTGTTTGTCTGAAAATTTAACTATTTAGCTGAAAATTCGTTTTTGTGTTTAAAAATTATGTTTTTAACTGAAACTTCAATTATTTTATTTTTGGTTGAAAATTTACAATTTATATTTAAAAATTCAACGATTTGTTTGAGAATTCAATTCATTGGTTAAAATCTGAACTCCTTTTCTAATCATTCATTTTTGTTGTTATTAAATAACTATTTTGTTGAAAATTCGTTCTTTTTTGTTGAAAATTAATTTTTGTAATGGAAACCTAGACTATTCCATTTCTAGATTAAAATTGATCCTTTTTAGTTGAAAATTCAATTATTTGTTTTGAAAATTCATGTATTTTGTTAAAAATTTCACTTTTTTCTAGAAAATTAATCTTCTTGGATGAAAATAATTCCTGCTGGTTTAAAATTAAACTTTTTTGTTTTTGGTTGCAGATTCATCTTTTCAGTTTGAAAATTCACCTGTTTGACTGGAAATGTAACTATTTCGTAAAAAAATTGGTTGTTTTTTTTTTTACGGATAAAAATTTTTGTTTCTACTGTTGGTTGAAAATTCATATTTTTTTGTTAAAAATTAAACTATTTGGTTTGAAAATTCAATTAATTAGTTAGAACTTGAACTCCTTGATTGAAAATTAATTTTTTTATTGAAAATTTAACCATTTTGTTGAAAAATTGATTTTTTGTTGAAATTTAACTTTTTAAACTGAAAATTAGACTTTCATTTCTGTATGAAAATGGATCCTTTTTGGTGAAAAATTCAACTATTTGTTTGAAAATTCATATATTTTGTTGAAAATTCCACTTTTTTGTAAAAAAATATTCTTCTTGGATGAAAATTTAACTATTTTGTTGAAAACTCACTTTTTTGGTAAAAATTTTATTCCTTTTGTTAGAAATCCAACTATTTTCCATTGAAAGTTATTTTTTATGAAAGAAAAGTCTACTATTATATTTTTGGTTCAGAATTCACCTTTTTTGGTGAAAAACGTAATAATTTGGTTGAAAATTTAAATATTTTGTTGAAACTTCAACAATTTTGTTAGAAATTTACTCTTTTTAGTTGAAAATTCGTCTTCTTCAGTTGGAACTTCAACTATTTTGATAAAAATTAACCTTTTTGTTGAAACTTTAATTTTGCGGGTTAAAAATTCCACTTTTTTGTAGAAAATTCGCTTTTGCTCTCAAAGTTCAACAATTTATTGAGAAGCTTTTTTTTCTCCTTTGACTGAAGAATCTTTCTGAGCTGAAAATTAAACTTTTTGATACAAAATTTATCATTTTAGTTAAAAAATAATCTTTTTGGGTGAGGATTCAACTATTTTGATGAAAATACGTTTTTTAAATTGAAAATTAAGTTTTTAATTTTAAAGTTACTTTAAAATGTAACTATTTTGCTCAAAATTCGTTTTTTTAGTTAAAAAATAATTTTCATCATTGCGAATGCATCTATTCCATTTTTTGTTGAAGAATGTTTTTTTTTTGGTTTAAAATTGAACCAAATTTAAAATTTAGAAGAATTTAAAACTAAGCAACTAAATTTGAAAGTTTTCTAAGTTATTACAAAAATGTATATTTTGAAAAATTTTACAAACCTTTACTATTTTCCAGTTCAATGTTCATAATAGTACAATTTCACATTGAAAGAAATTGAATGTATCCGTCATATTAATTCAACTACTTAAAACGTAAAACCTTCAAATTAATTTCAAACTTTTAAATCATAATTTAAAATAATTCTCGGATAAAAAATACATTTTGTAATAGTATCTAATATACCTATTAGAAATTATACACTCTTCGAGATTATATACTTTTGTATTTTATTTATTTCAAGTATTTACCCTATTATACAATTTATTTTAATTTTGTGCACTAATTACTGCAAAACTGTGACTTTCAAATAATAATTATAAATTGTAATTGCACATTTCTGGTACAGAAACTTCGTAGAATATGTCCTATAGTTATGTCTTTCTACTTGAGGGAGAAACCAATTAATTCCTATTGTTCAAGAGTTTGCACACTTTTCGTGCACCAGAGTTATACCGAGATTGTACTTATGCCAACATTGTTGCACAAAAACTTGCTCGAAAAAAAAGGTTAGGTTAGTTAAAGTGAATACTGCGGTTAATGGGAGTCCTAATTATTTTTATCCAATTAATTTTCTCAATTAAGGAATTTCTAACTTTTAATATTTTGTATTCGTATTCCCTTTCTTTATATCGACTAAACTTTTCCATCCGAAGTAAAAGTATATTATCAAAAACAGAATCAAAAATTTGAAAAAATATCGTAAATTAATCTTTCGGAAATATGATATAGAAATTAAAACTTTTACATTATTTCATAATATTATTTTCTAGAATTCTATCGTTTAAAAATAAATGCATACAATTTTGAAGATGGGTTCTCTTTTTGGTGTTCCAAAAGGGCACAAAACTTTTATTAACAGGTAACAATATTATATTATAATAACAATATTACTGTTAATGAATTGTTTAAATATTTTGGAAATCTCGGAAACGAAATCATGAAAGTATTATATAAGACGGTCCAGAAAATTCCATTGGTTCAGGGAGTCGAACCCCCGACGGTGTATCTCCCAGTATAACTAATCACTGAAACAATAAAGCGAAATTTGTTAAATCTTTCTTAAATCTTTGGAACATTATTGATGTATTTCTAAAATCTTCTAAACCTATCCGAAATCTTTGGGAAATAATTGAAATCTTTGTGAAATCTTTTTGATCTATTCGAAATCTTTGCCAAATATTTGTGATATTTTTGAAATCTTTGGGAAATCATTCTAATTTTTGTGAATTCTTTGTAAAATCTGTGGAAGTCTTCGCAAAATATTTTAAATATTTCTGAAATATTTTGTAATATCTGCGAAATCTTTTAAACCTATCCGAAGTCTTTAGAAATAATTGAAGTCTTTCTGAAATCTTTTCAATCTATACGAAATCATTCTGAAATCTTCGAAAATCTTTGCAAAATATTTGAAATATTTTTTAAATATTTGGTAATATTTGTGGAATCATTGAAATCTGTAGGAAATCTTTGTGAATTTATTGAATTTTTTGTGAAACATTTTTAATCTATCAGAAATCTATGCGAAGTATTTTAAATCTTTGTAAAATCTTTGTGAAATCTTTCTGAAATATTTGGAAATCTTTGCGAAATATTTTTCAAATATTTGGTAATATTTGTGGAATTATTGAAATCTTTCTGAAATCTGTTTGCGATCTCTGAACTCTGTCGGATATCTTTGTGAAGTAATTGAAATCTTTGTGAAATCTTTTAAATATATTCGAAATCTTTGCGAAATATTTAAGACATTGTTTTAGTCTTTGGGAAATCATTCTAATCTTTGTGAACACTTTGTAAAATCTTTGGAAATCTTTGCGAAATATTTTTAATATTTTTGTAATATTTGATAATATTTGTGAAATTATTGAAACCTTTGTGAAATCTTCGGAAAATCATTGAAGTCTTTGTAAAATATTTCAAATCTTTCCGAAATCTTTGCTAAATATTTGAAATCTTTGAAAAATATTTGTGAAATCTTTGCAAAATCATAGAAATCTTTGTGAAATCTTTTTAATCTATCTGAAATCTTTGCTAAATCTTTGAAATCTTTGTGAAATCTTTCAAATCTATTCAAAATGTTTGCCAAATATTTGAAATCTTTGTCAAATCTTTGGGAAATGATTAAAATCTTTGTGCAGTCTCTGAAATCTGTCCGAAATCTTCGTAAAGTATCTGAAATATTTGCGAAATACTTGAAGTATTTGTGAAATCTTTTAAATCTATCCTAAATGTTTGCGAAATATTTGTGAATTTTTTTTAATCTTTGGGAAAACATTCTAATCTTTGTGAAATCTTTCTGAAAGCTTTGGAAATCTTTGCAAAATATTTGTGAAATTTTTTTAAAACATTGAAATCTTTGTGAAATCTTTCAAATCTATTTGAAATCTTTGAAACCTTTGTGAAATCTTTGGGAAATAATTAAAATCTTTGTGCAGTCTCTGAAATCTGTCCGAAATCTTCGTAAAGTAATTGAAGTCCCTGTGAAATCTTTTAAATCGATTCGAAATCTTTGCGAAATACTTAAGAAATTTTTTTAGTCTTTGGGAAATCATTCTAATCTTTATAAAATCTTTGGAAATCTTTGCGAAATATTTCTAATATTTTTGTAATATTTGGTAATATTTGTGAAATTATTTAAATCTTTGTAAAATCTTCGGAAAATCATTGAAGTCTTTGTAAAATATTTCGAATCTATCCGAAATCTTTGCTAAATATTTGTGAAATCTTTGAAAAATCGTAGAAATCTTTGTGAAATCTTTTTAATCTATCTGAAATCTTTGCTAAACCTTTGAAATCTTCAGGAAATAATTGGAATCTTTATTCAATTTCTGAAATCTATCGGAAATCTTTGTAAAGTAATTAAAGTCTTTGTGAAATCTTTTAAATCTATCCAAAATCTTTGCGAAATATTTGTGAAATTTTTTTAATTTCTGGGAAATCATTTTAATCTTTGTGAAATCTTTGAAAATCTTTGTGAAATCTTTGAAAATCTTTGCAAAATATTCGTGAAAATCTTTTAAAAACATCTAAATCTTGGTGAAATCTTTTAAATCTATTTGAAATCTTTGCTAAATCTTCAAAATCTTTGGGAAATAATTGAAATCTTTGTGCAATCTCTGAAATCTGTCCGAACTCTTCGTGAAGTAATTGAAGTCCTTGTGAAATCTTTTAAATCTATCCGAAATCTTTGCTAAATATTTGAAATCTTTGCAAAATTTTTGTGAAATCTTTGAAAAATCATAGAAATCTTTGTGAAATCTTCTTAATCTATCTAAAATCTTTGAAACCTTTATAAAATCTTGTAAATCTATCCGAAATTTTTGCCAAATATTTGAAATTTGTATCAAATCTTTGGGATATGATTGAAATATTTGTGCAATCTCTGAAATCTATCGAAAATCTTTGTAAAGTATTTGAAGTCTTTGTGAAATCTTTTTAATCTATCTGAAATATTTGCCAAATATTTGGAATCTTTGAAATCTTTGTCAAATCTTTTGGAAAAGATTGAAATATTTGTGCAATCTCTGAAATCTATCGGAAATCTTTGTA
>CAKNYM010052804.1:540574-576367 GCA_932195095.1 Andricus curvator
GATTGAAATATTTGTGCAATCTCTGAAATCTATCGGAAATCTTTGTAAAGTAATTGAAGTCTTTGTGAAATCTTTTAAATACTATCTGAAATATTTGCGAAACATTTGAAATCGTTGTGAAATCTTTTAAATCTGTCCGAAATCTTTGCGAAATATTTGTGCACTTTTTTTAATCTTTGGGAAATCATTCTAATCTTTGTGAAATCTTTTCGAAATCTTTTAACAAATTTTGTAATATTTTGTAATATTTGTGAAATTATTTAAATCTTTGTGAAATATTTGGAAAATCATTGAAGTGTTTGTGAAATATTTTAAATCTATCCGAAATCTTTGTGAAACCTTTGAAATTTTCCTGGAATCTTTAGGAAATCATTGAAATCTTTGTACAATCTTTGAAATATTTCTCAAATTTTGGCAATATGAATTTTATGCCTGTGTTGATTATTTATTATTATTTTATTATTATAAGTGTATTAATTGTGCCATTCAATGTTATAAGGCCATTAGAAAAAGAAGGTTCCACCGTTTCTGAATCAGACTGATTACTTCCACGCTGCTCCAATCAGAATGCCTTATCTCCCCGCAAAAATTTAAAAATGCATACTTCTTAAAAGAAAAATATATTCAAACTTATTTTTAAAAAACTTCCCTTAAGTAATTATGTTCAATTTTTAGTGCTCTTTTAATTTCACTATGAAAAAAATTGAAAATATGCAACGAGCCCAATGATTTACTGCATCTGTCAATCAACACTAAAATGTTTGGTATTCTTCTCAAGCTACTTTTATATCTTCGTAAAACCGATTTTTCACTACAATGTATCAAAAGTTATGCTACTCTCAAAGCAGAAAGTTTCATTCTAACTTGCATGCAGTTACCGGGTGCATGATATATAATGCCTGTAGAAGTACATTAACCCATTTGAACCCTCCGTTCTCACATAACGATCATTTTTCTCACTTTTCCTTCTCCATTGCTGCTTGATGGTCAGGAAAATAACTTCTAGACACCTGACTGTTTATTCTGAGCATAATCCAGAGAATAAAAACCAGAATAAAAAATGGAATTAAAAACTACGAGGGTGCAAGCTTTAAATTATAAAAGCAAACGTATTTTATGATTAAAACGTAAAACACTTATCCTATACTTTGATGTCTCGTAACTCTTGGTCAAACTGGAATTTTTTCCGCCCTAAGGGAATTTTAAAGGGCGAACCTTAAGCTTTAATGCACAATATAATAGGTGGCGGCCCTGCGGAACTAACCCAAAAATCATTAGTGAATACAATGTTATCCGACAAGAAGTATTTCAGAAACTGAATTTTTTTGCATTCCAATTGAAATTAAATGCAGCTGAGGTAACCGAAATGATTTGGTCAGCCCTAGGAGAGGATGTGGTAACACATAAAATGTGTAAAAAGTGGTTCCAAAGATTTTTACAATGGTGATTTTTCAATTTGAATGCAAAAAGAATGCAGTGTCCGAAATGCTCCTTGTCGGACGCCATTGTATTCACTAATGATCTGTGAGGTTAGGTCCGCAGGACCGACACCTATTATATTGTGTTTTGAAGTTTAAGGTTTGGTTTTTAAAACTAATTTAGGACGGACAAAAAATTCCAGTTTGACCAAGAGTGACAAGACATCAAAGTAAAGGCACAGAGTTAGTTTGTCGACCCAATATTAATTTTGCACTTTAGATCAGTTTTAAATTCATTTTTTAAAAATCATAAACAGAAATTTAAGACAAAACAAGACGCTTTTTAAAGAGATTCTTCTTGATAATATCAATTTCAAATATTTCCTAAACAGGGGAAATAAGGAGATTTTTCCCTAAAATACAGGAATAATTTCTTTTAAATAAAATTAATATAGCTGATAATATTAAATTCAAATGAAAACGCTTCTAATTTCGAATATTTCAAGCAAAAAAGAGATTAGCTTTCTAGGCTTTCTATACAAAAAATCCAATTTTCAACAAAATCGCTAAACTTTCAAAAGAGTTGAATTTTCAACAAAATAGTTCAATTTTTAACCAAGTCCATGAATTTTCAACCAAAAAGACGAATTCTCAACGAAAAATGTGATACATAATTGACATTTGAACCGAAAAAGATTTTAATTTTAAATGAAAAGCAGTTAAATTCATCCCGAAAGACGAATTTTCGATAAAATAGTAGATTTTTGAAAAAAAAAGATTTTGCAGTCAAGAAAGTGAAAAAATTTCAACTAACTTGTTGAATTTTCGAGCCAAAAACACAATTGTTCGCAAAAACAGTTGAATTTTCAACAAAATAGTTGAATTTTTAACCAAGAGAATATATTTTCACCCAAAAAAAACGAATTCTCAACGAAAAATGTGATCAATAATTGATACTTCAAACAAGAAAGATTTTAATTTCAAAGTAAAAGCCGTTAAATTCATCCAAAAAAGACGAATTTTCAACCAAATATTTGATTTTTTACCAAAACAAAGATTTTGCAATCAAGAATTTTCAATCCGAAAGTATAATTTTCAACCAAATAGTTCAATTTTCTACCAAAATAGTTGGATTTTCAACCCAAATTGACTAATTTTCAACAAAATAGGTACATTTTCGGCCAAAGAGATTAATTTTCAACTAGAATAATGAATCTTCAACAACAACAAATCAATTTTTAACAAAGTAATACAACTTTTAACTTAGAAGAATTTTTAACCAAGAATGATGAATACTTAAAGAAAAATACAATAGTTGATATTTTAACCCCAAAAAGATTTTACTTTAAATTAAAAACACTTTAATTAATATTTAAAAAAAACGAAATTTCAACATAACAGATGAAATTTTTGTCAAGTGAGGCAAAATTTAAAAATGATTTATTTTTAATGACTTAGTTTCAAACTTCTAATTTCAGAATACTTCTATTTTGAATAAAGTTTGGAATTGTTTAATTTTCAACGCTTCAAGATTGAATTTATTCACTCTTCAAACTTTCAATCTTTTTTACAGAAATTTCATTTTTTATTTTCACTTGATTTTTGATTTTTTGATTTTCACTTGATTTTTAATTTGAAAAATATAAATATTGTGTTGAAATTCTGGAAAATGGGTCCAAATGTATAAGAGCACGTCTTTCTGGCCCATTTGACTTTTTATTTTTTTTAAATAGTGCAATTTTATTAATTTTCAATTTGGAATGTAACCGAGAACAGGGTTTTAAAGCCCTAGATAAAACAGAATTGATAAAATTTGCGTAATTAAAAAAAAAATAAAATAGGCCAGACAGACGTGCCCTTATATATTTTGAACCATTTTCCAAAATTTCAGCCTAATATATTAACTTTTCAAATTATAAACTCAAAATTGCAAGAACAAAAAATCAACGAAAAAATTCCCCTTCTTCATCCGAAGCCAAATGTTAAAAAAAAAAAGAATACCCTCTTCAAATTCAGGAAGAATTCCCAAAATTGCCTCCCTTGAAACTCAATAAAAATATTAGAACTAAAGACTAAATCAGAAAAAAAAATTAAAAATAAGAGATTACCTTCTTTTTATATGAAGAAAAGTGTACAAATCACAGAATATTTCCCCCTTTAACCGAATAAAAATTTTAAAAACACAAAATGTTCCCATTTGGTTACAGAAATAAAATAAATAAAAATCAAATTTCCTCCCTACCAATTGAATAAAGAAATGTTCCTCTTTCGATTCAGAAAAAGATTGAAAATATAACAATTCTTTCCTTTCATCATAATCAAATTTTGAAAATAAAGTATCTGCCCCGCTTCAAATCGATTAAAATATTAATCGAAATGTTTAAAATGAAACAGCTTCCTTAATTCTCCAAATCAGAAAAAAATATAAACAAAAATTTCCTCTCTTCCAACTCGATAAAAAGTCGGAGGATATTCGTATGACCGAGCCGTACGAATAGACACATCGCAATCAAAATGTTAAAAATAAAAAAATGTCCTCTTTTTGTCTAGAAAAAAAATTTAAAATTTTTAAATTTAAAAAAATTTTAAAATCAATGTATAGAATTCCTGAAACTAAAACAAACATCCAAACATCAAATTTGGACAACCACCACAAAATGCTCCTATTGCAATTCCTAAAAACAAAAGAAAACATAAATTTGAATTTAATCTAATTAAAATTCTTAAATTTCAATTTAAAAATCATAGTAATAACAGAGATTTAAATTACAAAAAAGGGTAATTGTAAATATTTCAAATTCAGAAGAGTTCTGATGCTTTGATTTTGCAGTTAGGTATTTAATAGTTGAATTGAAAACTTTTTCAGGTTTTGAGGTTTTAATCTTTTTATTTTAATGACCTGGAAAAATTTTTGTTAACCGGGAAAAGGCCAAAAATTTGTTCTTGTTTTTAGAATTATTAAAAATAATTTTGGATTCGTAAATCATCTTTATTTCACATTTCCTATTTTTCAAATGTTTTGAAATTCTACAAAACCTCTGCCAAAGATCTTTTCCGTTGATTGTTAAGTGTAATTTATTTCGTCATAACTTTAAAATAGCGCGTAAACAAAAACAGAATTTTTTCTCTTTCCCAGAATACAGCCAACAACCGATGTTCTGTCATATTCCATTATTTAATTAGTTCAAATTGTTTAAAAAAATTTTAAACACTAAATATTTAAAAAGTTGTTCTGGATTTTTAAATTCTTTATGAAAATGTTTGAGGATTAGGAAAAATGGTGATATTTTCCTAATTCCCAAGCGACACGTCCAGTCCGAAGTCTGGACGTGTCGCTTGGGAATTGGAAAATCATCATTATTTTTCCTAATCCTCAAAAAAATTTTCATTCATCATCCACGGACGTAAAAAAACTTGGAATCCAACATCTCTCCATAATTTATATTAAATTCTTTAGGTTCTTAATATTAGAAAAGGAAAATCCAGGCATAATCTTTTAGAATACTTTATCAGAAATGAAAAGTTTCTGAAAGCCACTGTGATTTCTGTTAGGCATTCAGAGACGAATTCAGTGACCCATAAGAAAATATGATTTCGATCCTCTAAAAGCGAGGATCATGCAGAATGGACTATATTTATTATAGGTCACCGGATGCCGCTGAATACACTTCGCAATTGTAACCGAGTGAAGCGAAAATAAAGTGGGATTGAAGAGAAATTGATTTTTCTTTCAAAATTATGTGTACTTTTATACTCTTATCCATAAACCTCCATTTTATGTTTAAAACAATCTGTATTTAATATAGGGTTGCTACAAAATCCCAATTTCGAAATTCCCTCATTTTTCCTTGAACAATTTTTCATTTTCCCTGACCGTTCTTAATTATTTTTGGGTATGAAAATCAAGTTTACACCTAGATGATCAATAATGTAAATGCAAAAAAAAATGTGTTTCTAAATTTATTTTAAACATTTTAAGTAACAATAGTCATAAAGAATTTTCTAAAGCGTCATCCAAAAATTATTGGGTCTAAAAATTATTCGGTGCCTTTATTTTGATGTCTTGTTACTCTCGGTCAAACTTGAATTGTTTCCCGTCCTAAGTTACTTTCAAAGGGCAAACCTTAAACTTTAAAACTGGCGGTCCTCGCAAAAGTGGCGGTCCTCCCAAAAGTGGCGGTCCTGCGGACTTAATATCAAAAATCATTAGTGAATACAATCGCGTGCGACAAGGAGCATTTAAGACACTGCATGCATTTTGCATTCCAATTGAAAAATCATAATTGTGAAATCTTTGAAGTCACTTTTTACACGTTTAGCGTTTCACCGCACCTTTTCCTAAGGCTGAGCAAATAATTTCGGTCGCCCCAGCTGCATTTTTTTAAATTGTAATGCAAAAAAATACAGTGTCTCAAATGTTCCTTATTGGACGCCATTGTATTGGTTAATGATTTTTGAGGTTAAGTCCGCAGGACCGCCACCTATTATATTGCGTTTTAAAGCTTAAGGTTTGCCCTCTGAAAATTCCTTAGGGCAGGAAAAAATTCAAGTTTAACCCAGAGTGACAAGACATCAAAGTAAAGGCACCGAATTAATTCCTAGATCTAATATAAGAATCAATCTTACACCTAGGAGATCGGTAATGTCAAAGCAAAAAAAAAATTGTTTCTAAATTTATTTTGAACATTTTTAGTAACAATAGTTATAATTAATTTTATAAGGGGTTATTCACAAATTGAGTAAGACGTACATAAAATACATTAATTTTCTTCCAAATAGTTGAATTTTCAACTCAAAAAGATACATTTTGGACAAAATAGTAATCAAGTTAATGTATAGAATTCCTGAAAATAAAAGCAAGAATCCAACGACCAAATTTGGACAATCACCATAAAATGCTCCTATTGTAATTTGAAAAAAAGAAAAAATTTTCTAAAGAAAACAAAATTTCCTTTTTTCCTGGACAAAAAATAAAAAAGAGGAATTTTTGTCCAGGAAAAAAGGGAATTTTTTTTTTTCAAGAAAATTTTTTCTTTTTTTTCAAATTACAATAGGAGCATTTTATGATGATTGTCCAAATTCTTGTTTTTATTTTCAGGAATTCTATACATTAACTTGAGTATTGGAAGTTAAATATGATTTTGAATTTGATTTTAATCTAATTTAAAATTCTTAAATTGAAAATAGTAATCTATATACAAAAAAAATCATTCTCGGCGAAAAGTGTAATACTTGATATTTCCATGAAAAAATATAGTTATTTTCAATCAAAAACACTTGAATTAAATCAAAAAATAACAATTTTAATTAAATTAATTAAATTTTCAACCAAAACAGACTAATTCTCAACCCAAAAATTTGAATTTTATACAAAAATAATTGAAGTTTCAACACAATAAAGGAGAGTTTACAACCAAATAAATTAAATTTCAACTTCAAAAAAAAAAAACAAATTTTCAAAAAAATAGTGAAATTTTCAACAAAAGAAATGAATTTTTAACTAAAATGATGAATTTTCAACAAAGAAGATTAAATTTCTATCTAAAAAGATAAATTTTTAACGAAATACATGAATTTTCAAACAAATATTTGAATTTTTAAAGGAATTATCAACTTGATAGGTGAATTTTGAACCAAAAAGATGAATTAGTTACCAAGAAGATTAATATTCTACTACAAAAGACGAATTTTCAACAAAATACAGGTATTCTCAACCAAATAGTCGAATTTTCAACTAAAGGAGATAAACTTCCAAAGAAAAAGGGAACAGTTAAGTTTTTAGTTAAAAAAATTAATAAAAAAAAAGTGTTCAAGAAAAAAAGTGTTTTTAACGAAAATGATGAATCATCAACCAAAAAAATTAATTTTTAACAAATCAGTTCCACTTTCAACTAAGTAGTTGACTTTTTAACCAAAAAATATGAATTATTAACGAAAAATGTAACAGTTGATGCCTCAACTAACAAAGATTTTGATTTTAAACTAAAAACAGTTCAATTCAACACAATAAAAAACGAATTTTCAACAAAATAGTTGAATCCTCAAACCAAACCGATTAATTTTTAACCTCACAGTTTTGATTTTTAACCAAAAAAGATCCAATTGCTACCAAAATAGATGAATTTTCTATCTTAATTTTGAATTCCCTGACTTTTTTTACCAGTTTTAAATTTTCTGACTTTCTGGAATTCCCTGATATTAACTTTTTATTCCCTGATATTCCCTAACATTCTGGAATTTCTTCACATTTCCTGTCTTTCCCTGACCAATTTTAAATTCCCTGACATCCCCTGACATTCCCTGACTTGTCCTAATCAGTATTAAATTCCCTGATATTCCCAGACTTTCCCTGACATTCCCGGACTTTCCCTGATCAGTTTTAAATTTCTTAGCCTCTCTGACTTTCTGGAATTCCCTGACCTTCCCTAACTTTCCCTCATCAGTTTTAAATTCCTTGACTTTCCCTGAAATTTTGGAATTCCCTGAAATTTCCTGATGTTCCCTGACTTCCCCTGACCAGTTTTATATTCCTTGACTTTCCCTAACTTTCTGGAATTCCCTGAAATTCCCTGACGTTCTGGAATTCCCTTGCTTTCCCTGACAGGTTTAAAATTCCGTTACATTCCCTAACTTTCCCTGATCATTCTTTAATTTCCTGATATATCCTGACATTCTCTACCCAGTTTTAAATTCCCTGACTTTCTGGAATTCCCGGAAGTTCCCTAACATTCTGGAATTCCTAACTTTCCCTGACACTTTGGAATACCCTGACATGCCCTGACTCTCCCTGACCAATTTTAAATTCCCTGACATCCCCCGACATTCCCTGAATTTCCCTAATCAGTATTAAATTCCCTAATATTGCCTGACTTTCCCTGACCACTTTTAATTTCCCTGACTTTCTCTGAGTTTCTGGACTACCCTCACATTCCCTGACTTTCCCTAATCAGTATTAAATTTCCTGATATTTCCTGACTTTCCCTGAAATTCCCTGCCTTTCCCTGATCAGTTTTAAATTTCGTTACTTCTCTGACTTTCTGGAATTCTCTGACCTTCCCTAACTTTCCCTCATCAGTTTTAAATTCCCTGACATTCCCTGACTTTCCCTGGCCAGTTTTTAATTCCCCGGAATTCCCTTGCTTTCCCTGACCAGTTTAAAGTTCCTTAACATTCCCTAACTTTCGCTGATCATTTTTAAGTTTCCTGATATATCTTGACTTTCTCTACCCAGTTTTAAATTCCCTGACTTTCTGGAATTCCTGACTTTTTCTGACACTTTGGAATACCCTTACCAATTTTAAATTCTCATACATTCCCTGACATTCGCTGACTTTCCCTGACCAGTTTTAAATTCCCTGCCTTTCTCTGACTTTCTGGACTTCCCTGAAGTTTCCTGGCTTTCCCTGGCCAGTTTTAAATTGCGTAAAATTCTCTAACTTTCCCTTATCAGTTTTAAAATCCCTAAACTCTTGCTGACTTTTCCTGACCAGTTGTAAATTTCCTGTCTTACCCTGACTTTCTGGAATTCCCTGACTTTGATAGTATCTTAGCTTTAAAGAAATCTTTAGTTTATGAAGAGCCTCTGTTTTAGTTTAGAGTACATTTACCATATTATTGGATAAAAACTTAGAACAAGTAAATCAGTTTTGACGTTTCTTCGCTTAATCCAACAAGAGTGTTAACTCGAAAACTTTGTTTAATACAACTTTGTTTAATGCCGTATAAACTTTCGGTTTTGTTAACAAGATACAACGACCTAATTACGTTTCCTACTCCAGGGTTGCGTTCAGACTCGAGAATGTAAAGACTTTTCGCTGCAACCCTTATCTACACTTTCTCGACCAGAAAATGAAAATTTCAAGAAACCTTCCGGAACGTGCACGTTCATAACATGTATGGAAATAAGTGCTCTACTCCCTCTCGCATAGTTTTACCAACTTATTAAGCTTCGTCGAAAAAAGAAACAGAAAGAAGGAAACGAAGCTAAAACGCTTCATGAATTTCATTTCATCTGACTTCCTGCAATTTAGGCAGAATGTGTAATCTATTAAGGTTCAGATGATAATAATAATGTATTTTAATACGCACGCTGTGACAAATTTCGGGTATATACCCAACAATTTGATTGGTAAAATTCCCTATTTTGGGTAGAAAAATTTATTTTTTCATAATACACTGCAGGAATAAAAAAACCCTATTATATGTTGTGAATTGTCCTACTTTTTATGTAATTTTACCAGTAAAATGTGAGTTAAAAATAGAAAAAATTCTTTTTCCAATATTTGAGCAAAATTATCGTTTTTTCAATTGAAGATTAATTTTTCTAACTGAATATTTAACTATTCCATTTTTTAATGAAAATTTACCTTTTTTGTTGAACACTTAACTAGTTGGTTGGAAGTTGAAAATTTATTTTCCTAATTGAAGATTCTTGATTTCAGTTGAAAATGGTTTGGTTGAAAATGTAACTCATGTTTTGAAAATAATTTTTCTGGTTAGAATAAATTTGTTTATCTGAAAATTTAACTATTTCATTTTTAGTGAAAATTGGTCTTTCTTGTTTGAAAATTCATAGATTTTGTTCAAATTTTGTATTTTTGCTATAAAATTAATATTCTTGTTTGAAAAGTCACCATTTCGGTTAAACATTGAACTGATTTGATGAAAAATTGAAAAATATTCTATAAAATTCGTTTTATTTTGTTCAAACATTCATTATTTAGCTGAAAATTTAGCTATTCTATTTTTTATTGTAAATTGATCTTTCCAAGTTAAAAATTTAACTATTTGGTTGAAAATTCATGTATTGCATTCAAAATTCGTCCTTTCGGTAGAAAATTAATTTTCTTGCTTAAAAATTCGTCTTTTCGGTTGAAAATTTCTTTTTTTGGTTCAAAATTAATTTTTCAAACTAAAAATTGCACTGTCCATTTTTACATTTACATCCGAGAAGGTATTAGATTTGTGTGAAATGTGACCCCCCCCCCCCCCCCCCCCACGGTTTTTGTAAAATGTTCATGTTTTGAGACCCCCTGAATCCGAAAAACAGGTTAGTGTGTCTGTACATTTTTAGTTTTTTAGCACGATAACTTTCGAAAGAATTGACATATTGGATTGGACTTTGATACACTTTTTAAGTGTCCTACAATAAAGGTCAAGTTCGTTAGCCAGCCATTTTGCATGAAAATTCAAAACGCCAGCCCATTTTCAAAATTTTTGAGACCACTTTTTTAAGATTGCAAAATTCTATGAAAAGTTATTAGTAGTACTTGAAATGAGGAACAATTTATCTTCATGAGTTTTTTTGACAAAAAAAAAATTACCGGAGTGTTAGCATTTACAAAATTCCAAAAAACAAACGAAAATGAACATTTTAAGCCAAACAACGCACGATATGAAAAAATGTCAAAGAGAGAAAAACGTTGAATTTTGAACACCCTACAAGATTATCAAAACAACTTTGAATTTTCTTGAAAAATCGAAAATTCAAATTTTGACCCCACAAAAAAAATGAAAAATCAAAAATTCAATTTTGCCATTTTGTAACTATTCAATTTTTGGTTAACAATCTATATTTTCTAGTGGGATAATTTAACTTTTTGGTTGTATATTTATGTATTTTGTAGAAAATTATTCTTTTTCGGTACAAAATTAATCTTCTTGGTTGAAAATTCATGTTTTTGGTGGAAAAATCAACTATTTGTTGGAACATCAATCCACTTAATGGAAAATTTGTCTTTGCAGTTTGAAAATTCATCTGTTTTGGTTAAAAATTCAACTGTTTGGTTGAAAAATAAGAGTTTTTAGTTCAGGATTCAACTATTTTGTTTGAAATTATTTTTATTTTTTGGCTTTAACTGTTTTTGATTTAAAATTAAAATTTTTTTTGGTTGAAATATCAACCATTACATTTTTCGTTGAGAATTAATCGCTTTTGGTTAAAAATTAATCTACTTCGTAGAAAATTCAATAATGATGTTAAAATATCATTTTTTTAGTTGGAGATTCTTTACTTTTGTTGAAAACTCATCTCTTTGATTGAAAATTGAACTACTTTTTCATAATTATTGTTTATTGGTTGAAAATTTATTTTTGACCAAAAATTTAACTATTCCAGTTGAAGATTCATCATTTTAGTTGAAAATTCATCTTTTTGGTTGAAAATTTAACTATTTTGTTGAAAATTGTCTTTTTTATTGAAAATTAATTTTTTAACTCATAATTCAACTGTTTTATTTTTGTTCAAAAATTTTTCTTCTTTAGTTGAAAATTCAACTATTTGGTTGAAAATTTATATTTTTCAGTTGAAAATTTAATACTGTATTCAAAATTTACGTATTTTGTTTAAAAATGATCTTTTTCAGTAAAAAATTAATCTTCCTGGTTAAAAGTTGAACTATTTGGTTAAAAGTTCACCTGCTTCGTTAAAAATTAAATAATTTTAGTGCACCATAATTTTATTGAATCTAGAGTAATCCTATGCAATCCGGAGTAATTTGAGGTAATCCAGAGTATACCATTAAGCCATTTCCCTTTCGGGGTAGGCGTGACACTAGCCGATTCGGGTAGTGTTTCTAGGTTGATAACTTGTAGTAAATAACTACAAGTGTGGGCTCACCACACCCACGATGTGCCAACAGCACTCAGTTTTCTCGAATGGTCACCACCCATCCAAGTGCTAACCGCGCCCAACGCTGCTTAACTTCAGTGATCTGACGAGAGTAATTCTATATTATAGAATTATAAAGGTAATCCAAAGTACTCCCATATAATGCGGAGTAATCCGATATAAGCCGAAGTAATCCACAATAATTTTATGTAATCCAGAGTAATTTCAAGTTATAAATAGTAATTCTATATATAGAATTATAGAGACATTCCAGAGTAATCTGATATAATCGGAAGTAATCCGATATAAACCGAAATAATCCACCTCCACTGGAAAATTATTATTATTATCCTTTTGGGGTAAACGTGACTCAATCATCCGGTCCGCAGCACTGCTCCGACTCAGGCCTCTCTAGCAATCACCCCAGGTAAAGAGCTTCACAAAGTCATCATATGTAATAGATCACAAAAAATTAAACAAACTTACCGATAATCACATAGTAAGATCCATACTCTTTACTCAAATCACATCCACCAAATAAAGCTCTCCACTTGAGCCCATTATAAACTATTTGTCACTACACTTTTCTATCCTAGCATACAACTTTAGCTTCCTCATTATTATTATTATGAATATTTAGGTACAAATTCAGTAGCACTTTTCTAGAAGTAAGGTCGATTATTATTAATTCAAAATCCCTTAAGACTGCAAGGCTTCTAAAGCTTTGGAATGTTGCAAATCACCCGACGGCCTGACACAAAGCGAAATGCAAATTTGTATTCTCTGTTGCGATGCGATTCTCATCTGAGCAGCGATAGCTTCAATCACATCAAATTTAGATTATTTTCTAACCTCCAGGGTATTTCCCCTATCATGACTCAAGATTTTGTGTTACTAAACACTCCACTGGCTTAATCATATTTGACAATCGTATTCGGAAATTTCGAACAAATATTTGCATCAGCACCATCTATAAATTATTCATGATAATTTTGTCTTCAAAATGTTTTGTCTGGAAGAATTTCCGATTATTCGAGGAACTTCCCGGACCAGCCACTGCTTTATACCGAAAACAATTTCGGGAATATTCCCTATCCTTCGGCATATAATATTTCCAAATTTTGTTACGGGAAATACTTTTTTCGAAAAAATAGGCAATTTTCCCTAATTTTTGGAAAAAATTCTGATGAGTTTCTGAAAAAATCGAGAATGATTCGGAAATCTTAGGGAATTGACAAAATCATATGAAAGTGCGGAATTCTTTTTGTCCTTTCGGGAAATGTTCTCATAGTTTCATAGGAAAAAACCCTTAACTTTATTTAAATTCCCGAACTTTTACGGAATTTTCCGAAAAATTTCTTACAGTGTACCTTTTATGATCAGTTCTGCATAAATTGCTTGCGAATATGAGCAAAATATTGGCTCTTCGTTCGGATTTTTCAAAAAAGAATATTATATATAAATTGATGGAAAATTAAGATACGAGAAGAATATTCTAACAGATTCTAGAAGAAGATTTTTTTAAATTAAAAATAATCTTCAAATGCATTCATTCTCATAAAATTGCCTTTCCCTTTGATGGAAATGGTTTATCGTAAAATTGTTTAAGGATAAACCATTTCCATCCAAGGGAAAGGCAATTTTATGAGAATTAATGCATTTGAAGATTATTTTTAAGTTATTTAATTTTGCATTTTTGATTAAAATGAGTGAATTTTAAGAAGCGTGATGCTCAATTTGAAAATAAATCTTTTTTAGGTTTCAAATGCTTCAAATTTAAATTCATCATTTAGAATGTTTCCAAATAAAAAGCATCGAATTTTAAAAGTTTCTAGAATAACTAAATCTTAAAGATTTACAATTATTTAATGCTTACTGGTGAAAATGACCGTCACTTTTTACAGAAACCAAATTTATTATTAAAAAATCTATCCATACACTTTGAATGTCACTTGATACTACATAATATGGTACTTATTAATAATATATTTATTGGAATTTACATTTCTATAGATAAAAATTAATGAATATAACTATAAATATTAATTTTCATCAATTAATATATTATTATTATTTTAATTCTAAATATAACTTTAATTTAAAACCATAGTTTTTAATGCGTAATTCTAAAACAGTTTAATTTTTTATGTAGAAACCAAAGTTTTTTTTTTGCTTCAAAAGCTAAAATTCGAACATATTTGGTATGGAATGTCCTAATTTTTGGGGGTTTCCAATTTCAAATTTCACAATGTTTGAGTTTGAAATTCAAGTATTAAAAATATCCGAACAATTTCACTACTAAATCTTTAAAAATTGAAAATTTTCATATTGAAAGCCTTGATAGTCATTTTTAAATTCAATAATAATTTTGGACCTAAATATTATATTAAATTTTCAAACTTCAGTTGCTCTGAAATGAAAAATAATCAAACTCAAAAGTTTCCAATTTTGAACGCTTTTAGTTTGAAATTATACGATTTCATTTTCTTCGAATTTTAAGTAATTCAATTTTTAAAATTATAAACTTAGAATTTTTAATTTTAAAACGTTTTGAAGTTCTCCTGTTTTCCAAATTTTAATCTGCAATCATTTAATTTCTAGATTCTTGTATTGAAAATTTCATTGTTCAATTTTGAACGTTCTGAATTAAAAATAAAACAGTTTCAAGTCCGTTCTAATGAATTTGTCAAATTTTAAAAATTTTAGTATGAAATTTTTCAACATTGAGAGTTTCTGATTTAAAATTATTCAATGTTAAACGCTTTTCTTTAGAAATGATACAAATTCAATTCCTTTTCATTCCTTTTCAAATATTGCACTCTTTGCACAATTTTACATAATCTAAAATTGTTTGACTTCGAATGCTTTCAATTCGAAATTAATAATTGTTAATTATTGTTTCAAAAGATTTTTAAAGTTTATTATTTATTATTACTATACCATTAACCCATATCTCTTTCGGGGTAAGCGTGACTAACTCGGTGAGAAAGGGAGTAATAGGGTGGGGGGGGTATACATTTTTATATCAATCCCGTGTTGATTATTTCAATAAAACGTTTGTTCCGCAACATTGCTCCTACCCATGCCGCTGATCAATCTCTCTAGCAATAACCCCAGGTGAAGAGCTTCACAAAGTCATCATGTAAAGCTCTTCACTCGGGCCCATTTTTTTATATTTTTTCGAATTAGGTTCTCATTTATACATTTCAACCACTCTTTTCTCGGTCTGACTCTGGGTACGCTACCATTTACCTAAACCTTGATATACTTGTTTCGTCAGTCGTTCATCTTTTATTCTCTCAACATGCCCAAACCATCTCAAGAAATTTGTTTCACTCTTGTCAAATGGTGTCTCATCTATACCACAATTTTTTCTGTTGAAAATGCAACTGGTTGAAAATAAACCTATTTTGGTTGAGAATTGAACTATTTTGTTGAAAACTCGTCTTTCTTATGAATTCACGTATTTCTCGTTTAAAATTAAAATCTTTTTTGGTTGAAATATTAATTACGTATCACATTTTTTGTTGAGAATTTATCCGCTTGGTTAAAAATACAACTATATTTTGTTGAAAATGAACACTTTTTAAAATATCGACTAGACATATCTGAAATCTTCTAAAATCTTTTTGAATTTTCTCAAGAATCTTTGACAAATTATATTTATATAACCTTGAAAACAAATGAGCTTAAAAGAATATGTGTAGTAGTGGGGCGATATGGCAGTAGTGAAGCTTTACGTGCACTTAGCGTCATATAGAGTACACTAACACATTAGGGACGCACATGAGTGCAAAGGAGCTTGCATAGCGGTGGAGTAGTGGGGATATCTCATAGTAAGAGAATGCAGAGTGAGAGAAAAAGAGAGAGAGTGGGGAGAGTATATACATGCATGTATATATAAAAGCATGCTTTTCTTATCGTGGGAATAGTGGGGATATCGAAAAGGAGTCCTTAGAGCAATTGCGAATCGCCGCACAAAAGGGAGACGCGATTACAGATAGAAGGTATTGAAAGTATACTTGTAACAGAGAGACAGAAACTTCCGTTAGAGCGAGACAGAGACTTCCGTGCCAAAAATCAGGTCTCAGGAAAAAAACGGTATTATCCGTCATGTCTTATGAAAGAACAAACATTATTTTTGATGAAAAAAGTTGAAGACTTACGGAAAAGAATTATTTTAACAATAATTTTTGTAACCGAATTTTTTCAAACTGTCGATTCTTACCAATTTAAAAAAAGGTCGACGGCTTATGTTTTTAGGGTAAACATTCCCTATAACCCTACTGCTTTCACTTTTGAAAATATATCGATGATGTTCAAATATAGTTATTTGGTGACAACATTTTTTTCAAAAATCATTATAAAGATTTCAGCTATGGAAAAATTTACTTTTCAAAGTGTAAGCAGAGTAGAGAATTAAACAAGAATTTATTGAAATCCAATCATTTTTGAAAAATTTGTAAGAAGCGATAGTAAGAAATAATTAAATTGCAAAAATCATTGATAAAATAAATTTTTTTGTAAGTTTAATAATTTTTTCATGAAAAATAATGTTTTTTATTTGAAACATCATCAGTAATATTATTTTGATTCTTAAATAATAGAAGAAGAATTTTTTTCAGTGATCTGATTTTTGGCACGACAACCACCTATAAGTCATACAAGATGAAAAGCTGTTTATTTTCTTTGATATCAGGAACCTATCGAAAATTTCAAAATTATGGATTAAAGGCTCATGTATTTTTTCTCATATTCTCTTCATCACTTTTCGAAGTGTTTTTAGCTAATAAAAATTCCATTCGCGGCTTTAGGCGTGGTATGTAGTTTCCTCGAGGGTGCTGTAATTTAACCAACAGTGACACGCGATGCACGATGATTTATACTCGTACGTGAAGAAATTGCCAGTCCATCCTTCGACCTAGTAAGAATCTAATCAGTTCTTCCTCGTCGCGGTCGCACAAAAATTAGATCGTCGATTTTAATATTTATAGGTCAGTTATATCGAATGTTGAGTGGAAATGTTGGCGCGCGGAACCGGAAGTTATGTATTCTGCCTTGATTTCCGTGAGACTTTGCCTCTCAGATATTGGCTCTTTCGCTCTGATGATTTATTTCAATCGAATCTAAGAAGCTTCATTTTTTTTTCTATCCGATGAATATAAATTATTATGAACGGTATTCGATTATTACCACTTCTTATGCCAAATATACAAACGCATGAGCAATTTATTTTCTTGAAAATAATGCTTAATAATAGTACTTACAAACTATAAAAAATAGTATATATAGGTGTATATTTCTTCATAGATGTATATTTTAAAAGTTTTAAAATGTTTTCGCATTTTAAAAAATTGTCGTATATGATAGCACTTTTTGGAAAAATACAGCTTAATAGAAACTTGTTAGATTTCACAGTAATAGTGCTAAAAGATAAAGAAGTCATAGCTAAGAAACTAATGTTTAACATATTATTGAGAATTTCCTTCAATAATACGCAATAGTGAGAAATGTTTTGAATTAAACAAAAAATTGTTCGTAATAAAAAAAAATTTCAGTAATATTATCAATCAATCTAATCATTTTGAGTTTGATCTAATGGGATATTGTATGTTTTCACTTTTTTGAACAATATAGCATAGAAAACAATAAAATGTTATGTTTAAACAAGTAAATGTTTCAAAAATTTTGAAGTAAATTGATAATAATGTATATTTGAACATACGGATGAGGTTTCCTAGGGTAAATATTCGATTTCCCTTCAATTTTACGTGATTTTCTGAGAACTTGTGACAAATATTTCTGTACATTTCCGTGTCACAAGAGCTTACTATTATTGCAAAGAAGCTAGCAATAAACGTCCCTAGTTTCCTCGGAAAGATGAGACGTCAACTTTTGATATTTGATCGCTTCGCGTTTTACAGCAAGTACTTTATTCTACGTTATCGTCAAATAAAGGGAAGTGCTCGTATATCACGGAAAGACGCAAAATTCCACTTTCATTCTTTGCTTTTACTTTAATAAAAAAAAGAATATATAACTTTCTAAATCCGGAAAACCAATACTATCACCACAATTAATAATAATTATTATTATTGTTAATTCGAGAGTAAAGTCAACTTGAAAGATGTTCAATACACTCCATAGTACGACGACGCCCATCCGAGTAACAACCGAGCCAAGCGCTGCTTAACTTCGTTGATCGAAGGGGAAGCACAATTTCATGCGTCCAAGCGGACTTTATAGTGAAATTCTATTAATTCATTTATAGAAAGGTAAGGCACTTAAAATTAGCACATTTTCACGAATTTTAGATAATTAATTAAAAATTATTAATAATAATAATAATCTTCCAGTTCATAGATACACTTTGTCCACATTGAAGATGCCAGTTTGTCAACTTATAAAATTGTCTTCAACATGAAGTTATCCTTCTTTCATGGAAATTATTTATCGTTGATTTTCAAGTTATTAATTTTACACTCTAGATTAGAATGATTAAATTTTTGAAATCGCGATGCACAATTTGAAAATAAATTATTTTTGAGGACCTAAGAATTTCACTATTGAATCTTTCAAAATTTCATATGAAAAGCCTTGATCCTCAGTTTTAAATTAAACATTTTCAGATTTTAAGATTTAATTTAATTTTAGCCAGCTTTAAATTTTATAATTTTAGATTTAAATATTTTAAATTGTTTGGGTTCAATTTCAGTCAGATTTAAATTTAATAATTTTAGATTTAAATATTCTAAATTGTTTGGCATCAATTTTAGTCAGTTTCAAATTTAATAATTTTAGATTTGAATATTTGTAATTGTTTGGATTCAATTTGAAACGTACAAAAGTGTCTGGCTCTTATCCAATTCTTTGATGTCGTAGAATATAAAATTGAAAGACTTGATATTTGTACAATTTTAATTTCAAAGATATTTAATTCAACAATTTTGAAATTTCTCGAGACAAAGTTAAAAACAATAAAAGATTATGAAAATAATTTTTCAAATTCCAGCCCTAAAAATGCAAAAATGTTAGAACTGGGCATTGAAAATTTAATTATCTTTGAATTAGAAATTTTCCAAAATATCAAATATTTGAAGCTCAACTTTAAAAAAAAACAATTTCAAATTGAAAGCCTTAAAATTGTACCTTTTTATCATTTGAATCGTATATAGTAATTTTGTTTCGCATTATTTTTTTATAATTTTTAATTTTCAATGTAATATCTCAAAACTGTTCAATTTGCAGTTTAAGATTGCAAAAAATGAATCATTTAAAATTGAAAAATATTTCACTGCAAAATTTCTAGAATGAATATTAATTCTAAATAAGGTGTTGAAAATTAAAGCATTTAAAAATAAAAAGTTAAAACTTGTCTTGCTTAAAATCAAAATATCTTTAATTTTGAATGCTTACATTTCTTGAGATCTGAATTTCAATTTTCAAAGCTAAATTTTCAAATTTTCCCTTTCATTAGTTTTAATTTTGCAATTAAAATTGAAATGTTTGAACTTTCAAAAGTGTATTTAAGAATTTTAAAACTATATTAATTTTTAAATAATTGAGGTTTACTCAAAGTAATTGAAATTTCAAAGTGGTTAAGTATAAAAAAGTTTTAATATCACAATTCTTGAAAATGAACAATTTTTTGTTTTAATGTTTAATATTTGAAATTACTTTTCATTTTTATCATTTCTTTCGAGATTTTCTTCAAATTTGAATTTAAATGAAGTTTTATAATTGAAAATTGTCTTCTTTTGAACGGTAAACATGGCAATGAATTTATTTTTTGATCTTCAAAAAATTTGTCTAATCAATTTTAATGTTTGATTATAATTTTTTATGTAATAAAAATATAAAATTCTAGAATTACAGAAGAGCTGTCCTAGAAACATTCAATTTAGTTTTCAATTTCCAATTGTCAAATTGTAATCGATTCGAATTGAAGATTAACAAAATTCAAGAGTTTTCAATTCCTAATTACGTATTAAAATTTAAACGCTATCAATTAGAAATAATACAATAATACAATTTCACTTTTTTGGAATTTTAAATAATCCAATTTTCAAAGTTCTTATTTAAAAAATATCAATTTTTAACGTTTTCAAACTGCCCTATTTTGAAATTTTTATCTGAAATCATTCAAGTCAAAACAAAATTGATCAGTTTTGAACGTTTTAAATTAGAAAAATACAATTTCAACTTCTTTTTAATTAAATTATCAAATTTTCAAAATTTCAGTCTAAAATTTTTTGAATTTGAATGCTACTGATTTGCAAGTTCAATTCCTCTTTATTGCATTCAAAATTATGTCCTTTTTTCAAAATTTTACCTGATTTAAAATTGTTTGACTTGGAACATTTTCAATTCAAATTCGTTCAATATATTTTTTTTAATATCAAACGCTTTCAATTCGAATTGATTGATGATTAGGTATTGTTTAAAAAATTATTAAAACCGAATGTTCAAAAATATAATTCCGAGTTGAACATTTGTAAAATTAAATAGAACGCACAAAGGAACGTTTCTATGGACCTAAAATTTTAGAATGACAAAAAAAAATTTTGTAAAACAAAGAAAAGTTTGAGCAAAGACAAAAAATAGGCCAATAAGGAAAAAGTAAAATACCATGGCAAGTTGCTTTTTGCTATCCCAGCAGACGTCTCTTGCCTTCTCTTTTCTGCAAGGGGCGTTCTGCACCAATTCGACCATCGATTTTCCGCCCCCATCAAATACCTCTGTAATTCTGAGAAAACCCGGAAATTCTGATAAAACCTTTACCTAATTGCAGCTTTACAATTTGAAATATATCCTTCCGAAAGGATTGTGGTTTCAAGAAAACGGCTTTTGTTCTGTTCATTTCTTATTTGGCGAAAATACAAATTTATTGCCAAGAAAGTTCAGATTCTAAATGTCGTATTTTAAGACATTTCAAGTTGAGAAAGACTCCATATATATCAAAAAATATTGCTGAGCCCTCATCATTATTTTTCAAAATTTGAAGAATTGAAATTTGCAGAAACCAATTCCTGATCTTTGACATTTACATTCAATTTTTTTTCTTAATCGTGCATTTTGATACGCAGAAATGTTGTAAACAAATAGTTGTGGAATTTGAAAAATTAGATGTTTCAGCAAGTATATCAATGTTCGTTCAGAGGCTTAGCAAAAAAATATTAAATAGACAATTAAACATTTTTTTGAAAAACTCTTATTTTTTCAATCTGTAAAAGTTCTAGAGGTTTGTAAATATTGTATAATGATCTATTGATTCTCAGAATCTGAAAACTCGAGAGTAGTTAATTCAAGTGAATTTTACTTATTTTTATTGATTCCTAATGAGTTTTCGAGCGATAGGAATGTAAAAAATAGAACAAATAGAGTGTGCTCTTTCCAGTGAAAAGCTCTCCGCAAACTTTGATTATCCCAGTTTTAATTTATCTCGATTTGCTATTCTGATAATTAGAAAGATATCTAACGTCATGTACGAACAAATAAGAAAGGAATGAACAAGAAAATTAGGAAAATAAAAAAGTAAAAACAATAGATCAGAAAATTACTCAACGACAGGCTCTAAGTATTCAAGTTTAAAGAATTTATAAAAGTACTTAAAATTTAATTCTAATTTAAAATTATAAATCTTTATGAATGCGCAATTCTGAAACAGTTTAATTTTTTAGGTCTTAAAACTAATGTTTTTTGCTTCAGAAGCTCAAATTCGAAAATATTTGGTTTCAAATTTCTTTAATTGTTGTGGGGTTTAGAGTTTCCATAGTTTCGAAAGGTATACCAAGGAAATCCAACATCTTTTGATTAAATTCTTACCTGGTCAACATCAATCAACATCAGCTAATCATATAGCACAGTTGGAAGAAGATACAACAATGAAACAAACCGACTATACAGATGGGCTCTTGTAAAATCGACCAGTATATACCAACAAAATCCAACATCTTCTAATTTCTTTAATAATGGATTTTTAATTTCATTATATTTTTAATGTCAGGAACTAAAAATCCACGCTTTCAAAATTATACGTTGTTTGCTTTATGATTCAATTATTGTTAATTTCGTTTCAAATTCTCTACTTTTAATTGAGGATGTTTGTAGGATGTTCAGCAGAGAAAGTGACGAACAATCCAAATTGGTCGCCATCAAAGTTTGGACATTGAAACCAAACTGGTTTCCCAAGTAATTGTGTCAGTTTGCTTGTCTCCGAAATGTGATAATAATCGCCCGAACCGAATATGCTATCGGTGCCAATCAAAGTGGACCTGCATGAACAAGACCCATGCATTGGTGATGAAAGGCGAATTTCAATGATCGATATGAGAAAGCGAAGGGTGAGAAATATAAATGAGTTCGGTAGTTAATATTGTCGAGAATGGAAGAACAATTCGGAGGAATCGAAGCGGAATGACCCTATGGCCTATTTGTGAGAGAACCCTGCAGTCGCCGGGCCGTTTCATCCAGTTACCACAATTTCATCGAGAAAGAGAGGGATGGATATCCGGTGAATCCTATAGCCTTTAACCTCACCTTTAACCCTCGATCACAGGATTTGATTTACACTGAGTCGTTCTCGCTCATAGCAGTCAAAAAGCCTGATCGTAAATCTTGCTAGAGACCACCCCTTATCATCAATAGATAAAGCCAATGCGTTTTCCCTCCACCTCTATAATATGCCATATTTTTTCTTCCTCATACCAACATTGCATTCTTCTTTTACATTTCCTAAATACCTTCTATATTTCTTCATTATCTGGTTTTCATCTACACGGAAAATCGATACCAGCATATTAGGGGAAACTGTGCAAGAGTAGATCACTCATAAGGTAGGTTACTTATAGTAGATTATTCATAAAATCATTTATTTATCGATTTTTAGTGTTTCTTAGAAACATTTTCAATGTTTGTTTTTCACGCTTCTCATTGAGGAGTAGGTCATCGCTTCTGGTGAACAAATTAGAAATGGAAAAGTACTTCCTTTTGCATCATTGTTAAGTATCACTGATGGACTCCTAATGGTTTTAATGGGGAGAAACAGCGAAAATTATTTGAACTATTGCAAAATATGATCGAACCGAGATTTATTATTACTATTATTTATGTTCTATGAAATTGTTTTTAGGTCCATTCAGTGATACCAATTAAAATAAGCAATTTTCAATGTGACCTACTCTTTCTGACACACTCTTAAGAAACGCACTGAGTAACAACAAGTTGTTTAACAATTGTAAATACAAAACGGAAAATCCTGGGCTTCAAAAATATCCGTAATTAGGTTCCCAACTTAAATTACAATGCAAAAATCTAGTAAGAAACAATTTTATTTCGACAAAAACTGTTCACATAAGATAATCACATTTTTTTTGTTTTCATGCCTAAAATCAGTTTTTCTGATTTTACAAATCTGTTACTCATAATATCTCGACGAAATTTTCTCCAGTTATGCTAAATAAGGAGTAAGCAAACAAAACATGATAAATCCATTCGAGATGATTCCTCAATAATGAGACAAATGCTGAATTTCAAAAACACCAGAGATAGAAGAAAAATTCAAATAGGATCATATAGAGAAAATCAGCTCCCTGGTTATCCAATATTATTGAATTATTAAATCTATTAGCTTGGATTAATGCAGTTTTTACTCGTTTTTTTAAATGGATTTATCATATTTTATTAGCTTACTCAACAAATGTTGTACGAAATATTGTAATCAAAAGCTTTACGAATTGTTTGCACATAGTCTATCGAATTGAAATGGCCTACTCTTAAAAGTGACCTACTCTTGCATATTTTTACCTACTCCACTCATTGACAACACATGACTTAAATAAGGAATCATATTTTTTTGATACAGCTTCACACTTTATGACACGGATGTTCCGATTTCTTAAATTTCTGAAAATTTTCTGTCTATAAATTGAAGAAAAATTGGTGTCAAACTTCAGGAAATCGCAAAATCAATTTTTTAAACTATCTTAATAGTGCAGCAAATGAGATTGCTCACGCAAAGAAACAGTTTTTAAAAAAACATCAATTTGGCACATATTCAGAATGACAATTTTCCACATTCGTGGTCAAGGAGATTGTTTTGTTTCCATGATTGCTTGTCATCGGATCGGTTTTCATAATGGAAAGAAAAAATTCTAGAAGACAGTCAACTTTTTTCTAAAAAATAAATCTCATATTTATTTTTTGGTTTCTTAGGTAAATTGAACGCTCCCTTATCAATAAAGACGATTCATTATCACAACATTTTTTACTTGTATGTTAAAAAAAAAGTGAACTAATTCCAATTTCAAATTTCACTTTATATATAATTTACCTTTCAAAACTCAACAATTAATAATAACAATATTCGAATCAGTTTGATATCTTAGAAAATTGTCTTCAACATGAATTAAGTTGTTCCGCTTGCATGTAAATGCTTTATAGTTGATTTTCAAGTTATTAATTTTGCACTTTAGTTCAAAATGATTGAATTTTGAAAATCATGAAGCACAATTTCAAAATTAATTATTTTCAACAACTTATTTTAAGATCCTAATTTAAGAATGCTTCAAATTTCAAACGAAGTTTGAAACTGTTTAATTTATAACGCTTCAAGTTTGAATTCACCAATTTGGAAAGTTTCCAATTAGAAAGCATATGATTTTTTATATGAAATTGAGCATTCTCAATTTTCGACGGTGAAAATTAAAGTTATTTTTTTGCATAAATCGTATATTTATCAACATTTAAGCATATATTTATTATCAGTTTAATTTTTGAGGTCTTAAAAATAAAATTTCTTCTCTTCAAAAGTTTAAACTCGCAAATATTTGGTTTAAAATTTCTTAATTTTTAAAGGATTCTAATTTAAAATTTTATAATGTTGTAGTTTCAAACTCAGATATCGAAATTTTCAGGTCTCATTTTTTAAATTCTTTGAAATTGTAGAATACCAAATCCAAATACTTGATTTGTAATTAAATAACTTCGAATTAAATGCCTATCGAACAAATGCAAAGCAATGAAAATTTAAGACAACAACTTCTCAAATTCAAATTTTAAAATTTATAAGATTTTAGAGCTAGACATTGAAAATTGATCATATCTCATATATAGCATCTTGTTTTGTATTTTTTTTTTTTTTCATTTTTAATTTTCAATGTAATGTCTTAAAATTGTCCCGTTTTTAGTTGACGATTTAAACAAATTAATCATTACAAATTTAAAAATATTTTATTGAAAAATTGTTTAATTCTGAATTTTCAAGTTTAAAGGTGAATTTTCAATTTCTCCCTTTTATAAGTTTTAATATTTCAATTATAATTGAAATTGTTGTATTTTGATAATATTAATTGTTTCGAATTGAAAATTATTCAAATTCAAAAACTTTCAATTTTGATATCTTCTGATTTGAAATTTTTCAATTTCAAACACTTTAAATTTTAATTTATTAAATTTTAAAAGCTTTTATTAAGAAATGATATAATATCAATTCCTTTTCTTTATAATTGAAAGATTTATTTTTTTATTTTGACCCAATCTAAAATTGGTTGATTTTTAACGTTTTCAGTTAAAAGTCGTTCAATATTTTTTTCAAATTCTAAACGCTTCCTACTCGAAGTTATTAATTATTAATTGTTTCAAAAACGACTGCAAATTTCTTTATTTTATTCTAGCACTTCGCTTAAACTTAACTTAAATCCCAGAATTCAGTTTTGCCCGCTAATTAAATCAAAAATATAACTAAATTTGTTGAAAATTAAAAATACTTTTCGATTAAAATTGGAAAATATTCGAATAGTCTCTGAATAAGCAATAGATTCGGTTCATTTTGGCTTTCAAAGCTTTTAGCAATAATATAAAGTTCATATAAATTATTCAGTGAACGCTCAGTGCTTAATTGCGATACGAACTGTCTGTTAATATTGAATAACTGTCATGTTCAAGCTTCAAGCTTGATTACATTTTTTCCAATTTTAATACAAACATAGTTTTATTTATCAACAATTTTAGTTGTGTTCTAGCTGCACTTATTAGTTACTGAAAATGAATTTCCTGACTTATTTAAGCAATGCACCTTTTTCTATAATTCTCATCATGATTTTTTGCAAAAAAAAAAAAAAAAAATCTGCCCGCTTCGCGGGCACATTCTCATCGCGCGCTTCGCGCGCGGCTCGCTTCGCTCGCAAGTTTGAGCGCGCCTAGGGCGCGCAACTGTTGGATCTCGCGCTTCGCGCTCGATTATGTATTCACCTCGCGCTACGCGCTCGGGCGTATCTACATCGCGCTTTACGCTCGGTTGCTCTAGATTTTTCAACTTCGTGTTCGACTTCGATGAAAAGAAAAAGTTTGTTTGCAAATATTATAAAATTATCAAAACCTCTACATATTAAGTGATTGTTAAATTTGTTTTTATTTTAGACTGAAAAGGAACTTCATTTACTCAAGGTTCTATCGACCTTAAGGAACACATTCTCATCCAGACACTCGCGCTTCGCGCTCGATATTTGATTTGAAAATCATTTGAACCTTGCGTTCCACGCTCGGTTCTGTGCATTTGATTTTTCTATTTTCAATGCTTTTCTATTTTCTCGTATCTTGCATAGTTTCACAGCAAAATGGAATTTTTGATTATTTTTTTGTGCGATCAAAATTTGAATTTTTTATTTTTCAAAAAATTGAAAAAGTTGTTATGAAAATATTATAGGGCGTTCAAAAAGCAACGTTTTTCTCCTCTTGACTTTTTTTCATATCGTGCGTTTTTCGGCTTAAAATGTACATTTTCGTTTGTTTTTTGGAATTTTGAAAATGCTATAACTCCAGTAATTTTTGTTTTATCACGAAAAGTCATTAGAATATTTTGTTCGTCATTTTGTGTACTACTAATAACCATACATAGAATTTTTAAATCTTAAAAAAAAGTGGTCTCAAAAATTTTCAAAATGTGCTCACTTTTTGAATTTTCATCCAAAATAGCTGGTTAACGAACTCATTCTCTATTTTTCGGCCATAAAAAAGTTTGCCAAAGCTCAATCAAATCTGATCATTTTTTCGAAAGTTATCGTGGCTACAGACAGACAGACAGACAGACAGACTGACAGACAGACAGACAGACAGACTACAGACAGACAGACACCTTGGTAAAAACCGTTTTTTCTGGCTCAGGGGGTCTCAAAACGTGGAGATTTGATGAAAACCGACTATGTCAAATTTTACATAAAACCAATACCTTCTCATTAGAATGAGAATGTAAAAATTAAAGGCTCAGGCGATTATTTAAAATTGTGGCTGAATAAGTCTAATTTTAACTAATTCATATTTATAGAGTTGCAAAGTTTACTAGGAAATATCTCAAATGAAACAATTTCCAAACGAAATGTTAAACATTGAACCATTTTAAATAAAGCGGTCGAGGTTGGAACATTGTAAACTGAAAATCTCTTTAAAATTGGAAAGTTTAAAACAGAAAATATTTATGATAGAAAGTAACTTCCATATTAAAAAATATGACGATTCTAAATTCGTGAAATAAGATATCTTTTAAATTGAAAATTAAACAATTTCAGCCTTTAAGAATTTGAAATTCAACAGAGTTTTTTAATTACTGCGTTCAATGACATTTTTAAACATTTAAACTGGATACAGGCATTTTTCGAAAAATCGATTTTTTAAATGTAGTTTTAACAATTAGTTATCTACTGGAATTGAAAAATCACAAGAAATATATTTTTTCGCTTCTTTCGTAATAAATTTGATATTTTTAAAATCCTACTTGATTTTTCAACAAATGTTGAATTTTTTCAACAGTTTTATCTTTATAAATATTTGAACGAAAGTATTTAAGGATTTTGTGCTTTGGTTAATATTCTTCAAACAGAATCGAATGACTTTCCAAATCGAATATTTCATACTTCAAAGACTTCAGAAATTTTTCCAAAATTTTACATCAAAGTTTGCATACTATTAACAAATTAAAAAATATATATGAATCATCACAAAAGTTTCGGGATTTTTCAGTCTACATTTTCATCCAATTTTTAGATTTTCCAATCTAAAAAAATTGCATGAAAATGTAGAACAGGTAGACCAAATTTTCCTAAAATTTTGGTCACTTTATTTTTTCCGGGATTCAAAATTGAGGTTGTTTTAGCAAACAGTTTCGCGTTTTTTCAAAAATAAACTTCTTTTTTTATAACAAAGCATTCAGACGTGCCGAGTATCGTTCCTATTTTAGGAATTGGTTTCCAAAGTAATATCCGTGAAACGAACAATATTTACAATTCATCCGGCACAACAAGAATGGTTGTAAATTTACTTTTGGTAAAAGCGCAGTCGCAATCGATATTTATGATTTCCCACAGGATATGCGTGTTTTAGTTTTTACTCATATCGAGATCCAAGTCAAGATACGTGAAAAAGTCAAAAAGTTGGAATTACTCGGTTTTGAATTGAAAAGAAAAAAAAAGTATTTCAAATCAACATAAAATATTCTTTTTCTATTCATATTAATTAAAATTGGTGTAAAAATAATTATTTTTGAGATGAAGATATACGCTCTAATTTTATAATTATATTTTTTTTTGTATTTAATGACAATTTTTTATATAAACCATTTACGACACTTTCTGAATCAAAATAACAATTAAATCTGCTTCACTATATAATTTCACTACTATTATTAATTTATAACCAGATTTATTTTTGTTAAATAAAACAATGTCTCGATTATCCTAATAATACTCATTTTTATCATAGTTTTACATTATAAGTTAATTGTATAAATTAATTAAAAATTAAAAAATAAGGGAAATGTCGATTATTTTCCGTTCTTGAACTAACTTCAGTCGTTGCAAATAACTTTTGTGTTACCGGGTGACAAGGTTATGGAATAACATTTTTAGCATTAAAGAGAATATTTCATCTAAATTCGTTATTTTGGTCAAATAAAGACACTTTGATTGTAAATTAAATCTCACATCTTAAAGTCTATCCAATAATCTTAAATTATTATTAATCAAGTTAAATTGGAAAATCAAAATCCTGAGCCATAACATTAAAGAAAACTTTTTTACCGAATGAAATAAAAGCTAGGGGACTTTTAAAAAGTGATTTCTTACGTAAGATTTTTTCACGTGTGTAAATAAATAAAAAAAAGTTTAACAATTTGGTAGAAAATTCAAATATTAAGTCAAAATATACACTACTTTGTTAGAAAATCCTTTTTCCTAAATAAAGATTCATCACTTCAGTTAAAAATTCATTTCTTTTGTCGAAAAGTTAACTGTTCTGTTGAGAAGTCCAATTATTTGTTTGGAAATTTGTGTACTTTGTTAAAAATTTGTTTTATTTTTGGTAAATATTTTTTAATCTTTTTGGTTAAAAATGCAACGTTTTGGTTGACACCTAATATGTTTTACTTGAGGATTAAACTGGTTTGTTAAAAATGCGTCTTTTTATTCAAATAATCTGTTTTAAATTCAAAATTTAAATGTTTTTCTTTTTGAAATATCAACTGTTACATTTTTCGTTCAAAATTAATTTTTTTTGTTTCTTGTTGAATATACATTTTTTCAACTGGAAATTTAACTATTTCATTTTTGGTAGAAAATGTATCTTTTTTAGTTAAAACTTTAACTACTTGTTTGGAAATTGATGTACTTTGTTAAAAATTCGTCTTTTTGGTAATCCTGTTGAAAATTTAACTGTTTAATTGATAATTTATGTATTTCGTTCATTTTTTTGTTTTGTTATAGAAAATCATTTTTTTTTGTTAAAAGTGTAATTTATGGTGGAAAATTAAACTGTTTTTGATTTAAAATAAATATATTTTTTAGTTAAAATATTATCTATTACATTTTTGGTTAAAAACTCATCTTTTTAGGTTGAAAATTTATTTATTTTGTTGAAAGTTCGTTTTTTTAGTAGAAATTAATGAAAATTCAACTGTTTCGTTGAAAATTAACTATTTGGAGAAAAACTAATATTTTTGGATTAAAAGTTCAACTGTTTTGTATAAAACTCGTCTTGTTGACTGGAAAATTGAACAATTTAGTAGGAAATTCCACTATTTGATAGAAAACTCAACTGTTTTGTGAAGAATTCATTTTTTTAAATTGTAAATTAATCTTTGGTAATAAAAATGTAACTATTGCATTTTGGGTAAAAAATTAGTCTGTTTGTGTTTGAAAATTTAACTATTTGGCTGAAAATTTATGTGATTTGTTCAAAATTCATATTTTTGGCAGAAAATTAATCTTCTTGGTTAAAAATTCAATTATTCGGTGGAGAATTAATTTTTTTTTTAATGAAAATTCGTTTTTTTTAGTATAAATTAGGTCTTTTCACTGAAAATTTAACAATTTGGTTTAAACTTCACCTGGTTGGTAGAAAATTAACTTTTTTGTTGAAAAATCATATTTTCGGGTTGAAAATTCAACTGTTTCATAGAAAAATTGTTTTGTTGACTGAAAAATTCAAGAATTTTGTAGAAAATTCAACTGCTTGGTAGAAAATTCAACTGTTTTGTGAAAAATTCGTTTTTTTTTCCTTGGAAATTAATTTTTTGTAATAAAAATATAACTATTTCATTTTTTGTAAAAAAATTTATCTTTTTGGGTATAAAAGTTCAACTATTTGGCTGAAAATTCAAGTAATTTATTAAAAATTCGTCTTTTTCAATAGAAAATTAATCTTCTTGGTTGAAAATTCAACTATTCGGTCAAAATTTATTTTGTGCAAAATTCGTCCTTTTTATAGAAAATTAATCTTCTTGATTGAAAATTCATCTGTTTTGTGAAAAATTCGTTTTTTCTTGTTGGAAATTAATTTTTTGTAATAAAAATTTAACTATTGAATTTTTTGTGAAAAATTGATCTTTTTTAGCATAAAAGTTTAACTATTTGGCTGAAAATTCAAGAAAATTATTAAAAATTCGTCTTTTTCGATAGAAAATTAATCTTTTTGGTTAAAAATGTATTTATTTTGATGAAAATTCGTGTTTTTAAAGTATAAGTAAGTCTTTTCACTGAAAATTTAACAATTTAGTTGAAACTTCAACTGTTTGGTTGGCAATTAACTTTTTTGTTGAAAATTCTTTTTTTCGTGTTAAAAATTCAACTGTTTTATAGAAAACTCGTCTTGTTGACTGGAAAATTCAAAAATTTAGTAGACAATTCAACTACTTTGTAGAAAATTCAATTGTTTTTTGAAAAAATGGTTTTTTTTTTTTGAAAATTAATTTTTTGTAATAAAAATTTAACTATTTCATTTTTTGTAAAAAAATTACCTTTTTGGGTACAAAATTTCAACTATTTGGCTGAAAATTCAAGTAAATTATTTAAAAATCGTGTTTTTCGGTAGAAAATTAATCTTGTTGGTTGAAAATTCAACTATTCGGTCAAAATTTATTTTGTTCAAAATTCGTCCTTTTTTATAGAAAATTAATCTTCTTGCTTGAAAATTCATCTTTTTGTTTGAAAATTCAACAATTTGGTTTAAATTTACATAATTTATTTTTTTTTCATTACATTTTCAATTGAAAAGTCAGTATTTGGAAAATTATCTTAATTGAAAATTAGAAAATGCAGTTCATTACTGCTTAAAATAAAGAGTACATGAAGAATTTCTGTCAAAGGATTACGAGAAATTTCTGCATTCGCAAAGGGGTTCATTAAATGTGGAAATCTGTGTCGAGAGATGATTAGAGGCTTTGATATAAAAATAGAATCTTTGACTGTTTCGAAGCACAAAGCAGATTCTACAATTCCTAATAAAATTTAGGCTATAAAATAGGGTTTTCGAAACAAATTTTAATTTTTAAATTTTCTAAACGCTACCCTCTAAATTTCTTCTTTTTGCTAAAAAAGTACTGCTATAAATTTTATTTTATTTTCAAAGAATAGTCCGCTTTGGCTCTGAGAATAAGTTTTCTTAGTTTTCAATTTAAAAAATACAAATATAAGGCTAACAAATTCTTCTAGCAATAATTATTAATTGAATCAGTATGCTTTTACTAATTGTGAGTGACTGAATACTAGCTACACTAATCAGTAGAATTTAATTGACAATCTGTTATATTTTACGCATTCAAATTTAGAGTGAGTAATTACATTTCAAAGGCAGCAGTAATTTTGCATAGTACTCGCGCTAGTCGTACTGACAACTTTTAACGGTAGTGCGCTTTTAATATGAGTTTTATCTCCAGGGAAAGTAATTGATTTTCGATCAAATGAGAAATAAAATTTTATAATCTCATAACTTTTTATATTCTACTCTTAAAAGTCTCGAGTTGCGGAGGCTGAGAATCTGGAGAGAATACTTAATTAAATTGTTACTTTTCTGCAATTTAAACATAGAATTTACCCTTAATAAAACGGCTCACGAAAGTACATAAAGAAGAAACAAAATGAGGAAAACATGTGTATTCATTACTGTTGTCATAGTAGTCAGAGTTGCCTAATCACAATTCCGATATTTTTAGGTATTTCCATTACTTATGTATAAAACTTACCCTTTATTAGTTTATAATTAGCAAATATTCTAAGGCTTATTAAACTTTCTATTCAGACATGTAATTAGTGTATTGTACGTAGGGGAAACCTCCCTACAGTGGATAATTATTAATTAAATATACTAATGCATACAAAAAATTAGTTTAATTTAATTAATAGTTAAGACACCGTAGGTGTTGATAAATTAAATTTGAAGTTAATTATTTTTTGTATATTTGGGCTTTGAATTAATGATTATCCACTCTGGGCTGCATTATCCACTGTAGCGAGGTTTCCCCTACATTAGAGTGCCGCATGAAATCCTTTTTATGTTAGATTTTCTAAAACCTTGAATCGGAAATTTTTTTTTTTTTTTTGAGAGAGAGAGAGGAAGAGAGAGAGAGAGAAAATGATCCCCTATTTTTCCAGGTTTAATTTTTTTAAATCTTTCTGCTGAAAATTCGACTGTTTAGAGTTTTCAAATTTTCAATTCTAAAAAAAATAATATAAATTTAAATAAAAATTTATTTTTTGATAATATTAAATTATTCAGAAAATTATTATTATAAATTTACAATTTTATTTATCCCATCTTGTACAATGCAGGGAATTTTTTACCAGGGTGCCATGTCACCCTTGAAATTGCGATTTTGTAATACAGTTGAGATTAAGAGGTCAAATTACCCCTACAAATTTTTTAAACTTTTCTTTCCTAAACTTTTAGAAAATATCACTCACCTTGGTGACAATAATTTCTACTATTTGAAAAAAATAAGCAATCCTTTCCCTACAATTAAAAACTTGTTTTTTGAAAAAATTAAAAATTTTATAAATTCTTGTTAAAGGAAGTTTGTCGTATCTCATTTATTATATTTACTACCATTATCGTTTTCCGATTTGAGGGAAAAAATGATTGTTGATGCAAAATGAAATTTTCGAATAACTTTTTATTTGTTAAGTTGATTTTTTAAAGTTATAGAAATATAATTTTCCTAAGATTCTTCTGAAAATTTAAAAAGATTTCGGAAGATTTCAGATATGTCAAGTCAAAATTTCAAAAGAAAGTTAATTTTCAACCAAAAAAGATGAATTTTTAACGAAAAATGTAATAATTGATAATTCAACTTAAAATATTGTAATTTATAATAAAATGCAGTTAAATCCACTTAAAAAAAGGAACATTTTGAACAAAATAGTTGCACTTTTTACCGAAAAAGATGTTTCAGTCAAGAAAGAAAATTTCAACCAAATCATAATATGAGTGGAAAAATAATTTTTACTAAAACATAAAAATTTTTAATAAAATTCTTAAGAAAATTAAAAAAAAAATGGTAGATTTCAGATATGTCGAAAATGTATCTAGAAAACTTTTAAGAAATATTTTTATTTCACAGGATTAAACAAAATTTATGAAAAACTTGAATCAGTTTAAAAGATATTCAGAAAGTGTAGAAGTTTGGGAGAAATTTAAAAATATTTCATACAATTTCGGAAATATTTCAAAGTTTTAAAATATTTTTAATCCCTTGAATACTTCTTAAATTTCAAAATGTCTTTTAAACTGAATAAAATTATTTCTAAAATTTTGAACTTCCAGATTCTTTTTTGACAATTTCGGAAATATTTTGAAATCTGTTGAAATCTTTTCAAATAATCTCTTAAAATTAATTTTTCAACATATAAAATCATTTTAAATTCTCCCAGAAATCTCAAGAATTTTTTGTATTATCTTTAAACCTTTCAAAATTCTTGAAAAGCTTCTTTTGTTGTTCCAAAACTTCAAAAATATACGTTTTAAATTTGTGGATATCTTTTTCAGTTTTCAATTATATTTTAATCTTTTCAAAACTCCTAAATACCTCTTCGACTTACTCAAATTTTTTCTAAAATTTTGTAATCGCGCAAAATTGAAAATTTTTGCTTTGAAATCTGCTACATTCTTTCTCGAAATTGTAGGAAATTATTTGAAATTTTTTTTCATTATCTTAAATCTTTTGAAAATCGTTCGAAAGCTTCAAAATTTTATTTCGAAATCTTCAAAAATCTACATAATGACTTAAATTTTTTGGAATCTTTTCAGATATTTGATTATTTTTGACATTTTTAAAGAGTTCATACATATCATTGAAAATGATTCGAATTTTTCGTAAACTTTTTGAAAAGTCTTACAAAATAAAAAATTATTTAAAATTTTCCCAGGAATCGTAAAAAAAAATTTTTATTTTCTTGAAAAATTTTTAAATTCTTAAAACAACTTCTAACTTTGTTTTTTGAAATCTTAAAAAATCTACGCATTAATTTTTCTGAAATCTTTTGAAGTTTGAAATAACTTTTAGATCTTTTCAAAACTTACAGTCTTTTTCAATTTTTTCTTGAACTTAATTTTTGAAAATAAAAAATTATTTAAAGTTTTCTCAGGAATCTTAACAAATATTTTATTCTTTTGAAACCTTCCACAATTCCTAAAAAACTTTTTTTTTTAATTTCGAATAAATTATGTATTAAAAGCTGAAAATGTAAGAACTTTGTTATTTGTCATTTATGACGTAAAAAATGTTTTTTTTTTATCAAATTTAAAAAATAAGGTACCACAGATTTTCCTTTTACAAGAATTTATCGATTTTTTAAAAAAAAATTTCAATTGTAAGACAACTAATCCTTAAATTGTTTACTAATAGTATAAATTGTTCCAAGTCAAGTAAGATTTCCTGAATGTTTAATAATTTAAAAAAAAAATCAGTGATGAATTTGACCTTTTAATCTCAACTTTATCATAAAATCTCAACATTAAGGGTGTTCATACCATCCTTGAATTTTTTCATAACATATAAAATTCAAGGGTTACATGGCACCCTTATAAACAATTTTATTTTTCCCTTTCAATCTAGCTAAAATTAAAGACTTTTTTTCTCGCAAAAATTTTCGAGTCAAGATTATTATAAATTTACAATTTATTCTTTTTTTTAAAGACTAATTGGTTATTTCAATTATTCGAAAGTGTAAATTTCCTATCGGTTTTACCATAAAGTAGGGGTTTGTACTTCGGAAATTTAGTTTTGTTCAACCAATAAACGTCGATCACTTTCCTTTAGTATTCAATTTCGAACCCAATATTCCTGACTATTAAAACGGGCTATTTTCCTGTAACTAAACATAGTCACGAACTATTGTTTAATGTTGGGGTAAAATCGATCTCTAAATTAAATTCTCCTAACACTATAATTACCGGTATCAAATCGCAGTGACAGAATTTCAATATATATCTAGATTTTATTATATA
>CAKNYM010052804.1:576767-607322 GCA_932195095.1 Andricus curvator
AGTGTCACGCCTACCCTGAAAGGGAAATGGTTTAATGGTATATATATTATATATTATATATTATATATTATATATTATATATTATATATTATATATTATATATTATATATTATATATTATATATTATATATTATATATTATATATTATATATTATATATTATATATTATATATTATATATTATATATTAAAATTAATGGATTCCTAATAAAAAATGTATTAATTTACAGTTCAAAAATTAATGTTTAAATGAAAAAAAATTCAACCAAAAATGCAACAGTTAAATTTTCAGTTGGAAAATTATTAATGATGAAACAAAAAAAAACTTATTTTAAACTAAATAGTTCAATTTTCCACGGAAAAGATAAATTTTCAACTGAAATGATAAATCTTCAACAAAAAATGACTTTTTAACAATTGAGTTCACCTTTTTACAAAGCAGTTGAATTTTCGAAAAAAGATGAATTTTCAACCAAATAGATGAATCTTCAACTAACAAATGTAAATTTTAAACAAATAATTGAATAGTTAAATTTGCAGTGAAAACAATTAATGTTTATCCAAAAAATATTTCAACATACTATTTAAATTTTCAACGAAAGAGATAAATTTTCAACAGAAATGATGAATCTTCAACCAAAAAATAAATGTTTAACAAAGTAGTTCAGCTTTCAACCACAGAAGATAAATTTTAATCCGAAAGAGCAATAGTTGAATTTTTAATTAAAAAATTGATGTTTAAATAAAAAAGATAAATTTTTAACTAAAAATGCAATAGTTGAATTTTCAGTTAAAAATTAATGTTTAACAAAAAAAACGAATTATCAGCAAAATAGTTAAATTTTCAACTAAAGAGATGAATTTTCAACTTAAATGATGAATCTTCAACCAACAAAATTGCATCCAAGAAAGGCGAATCTTCAACAAAATACATGGAGTTTGAACTAAAAAAGATAAATTTTCAAGCAAATAGTTGAATCGTCGACAAAAAATTAAAATTTTGAACCAAAAAATCAATAGTTAAATTAAGAGATTAATTTTTAACTAAAATGGTGAATCTTCAAACAAAAAAAAATGAATTTTTGAGAAAGTTGAATTCAACTAAAAGGTACGAATTATCAACCAAAACAGATTAATTTTTAAATAAACAGTTGCATTTTGAACCAAAAAAGATCACATTTCTACCAAAGGAGATGAATTTTCAAACCAGAAGTACGAATTTTTAACAAAACAGATAAATTTTCAGTCAAGAAAGGTTCTTCAGTCAAGAGGCTAAAAATTCAATTTAAATTCTTCAGTTTTCAAGTCAAAAAGGCGAATATTCTATAAAACATTTGCATTTCTAACCCGCGATTATGAACTGAATTGATCAATTTTCAGTTAAACAAATTTATGTTTAACCAATAAAAAAATATTTAGCTCTGGAAAATAATATTTTTTTATTTCTAAAAGTGTTTCTATACAGTTTAAAAATTTTGAATTCCAGGGTGTAGAAAAATTCAACATTTTTAACTTTTAAACACTAGTCGCCACAATTTCAATAGTAAAATAAAAAAATATTCGAAAAAGCAATGAAATTTATTGATTTTCAAAGTTTGAAAATAAATTTTCAAGTAAATGATCGACTAGATTTAAATATAAATATAAATTATATAAATTTCAGTAAAGTTGGCAAAAGACCAAAAAAAAGCGCTTAGAGCAAGTTTCTATTTTTAATTTAATTTTAGACTCAACGCATTATAAACCAAACACAAAATTTTTAATATATAAAACTATCTTACGAGTTGAGCTATTTCATTAAAATAGTTTACAAATTAAATTAAAATACATATTTTTTTATTTTCTTTACAAGCGAGAAAGCCGATTTTAATCAGGGATCGCAATTTGCTCTTATGAATTTTCGTAAAAGTCAATGTTAATTAAGTTTCTGTACGCATTAAAGCTTAACATCAGCCGCTTATAAAATATGTTATTAAGTCAAAACTATCTAGGGAAAAATCAAGTCAATATCAGAAAACCCGAAGCAGAAACAAAGATTAATAAAATTAGAATATAATGAATTGATTATGTTTCTAAAAAAATATAACGTAGAAAAAAGAAACTTTTTCTGAATCGAAAATTTATAAAAATTATTTCAAATTAGAAACTTTCAACATGGGTATTTTCCAAAGGAAGAAGTAATGCGCAAAATGCGATTTTATTCAAGTTCTTTGATATGCGACTAACAAGTCTTTCTTGAATTGAGCTCGTTAACATCCATGCGTTCATTGCCAAGCAATTTTCATTTCAATATGAACAGACAATTTCTTCTGATACCTTTATACCCACAATGCTTTGTACCTGAGAAGTTTATTATAAAGAAATTATTATAATTAACATTCACCTTTTCTCGGTCAGTTTAATTTCGGGCTAATTTAGAATTTTTGAAATTGATTTTCTAAATCTTCTAAATATATTTTAAAATGATTCGAATTTTTCCTAACATTTTTTTTTCTGCAAAAATAAAAAACTTGCCCTGAAATCTTTCAGATTCTTCTTTGAAATTTTTGTAAATCTTTTTGTATAGTCTCTCGAAATTAATTTTTTAGATAGAAAATAATTTTAATTTTCTCACGAATTTCAAGAAAATTTTTCTATTATCTTCGAAACTTTCGAAATCCTTCAAAATCTTCCAATTTTATTTGAAAATCTACATTTATTTTTCATTTTTTGAATTTGAAATTAATTTGAATCTGCTGAAAATTTTTTATTATCTTGATACCTAAAAATTTATATTTTGAAATAAAACCTCAATCATTTTCAATTTTCCCGGAAATCTTATTGTCGGTGGCGGTATTTTTTATAAATAATTAGATGACATACTTCGTTAATTCATATATTTTAAGTTTTTGTCCATAATTTCATGTTTCTAATTTCATTCAAAGTGTGAAAAAGTGTAAAAACTATAGTGTGATAACAAAATGTTAAGAACAGAATTATTTCTCAATATTAAAAAATCGTTTACAAATCAAATGTTCTCTTTCATCAAAAATATTTAGAAACATTCTGAAAAAAATTTTATAGTGTAACAAACGTACCTATTTGGAAATTTTGATTTACAAAATTGATGGTTTCCAACAACAATGTTTCTGATATTATTATTATTATTATACCATAAGCCATTTCCCTTTCAAGGTAAGCGCGACTCACTCGGTGAGGGCGAGAGTAATGTGGGGGAGGGAGTATAGATTTTTAGATTGATTCAGAATTCTCGCGTCATTTATTTAAATGACACGTTCGTTCCGCAACACTGCTCCAACCCAGGTTGCTGATCAATCTCTAGCGATCACCCCAAGTGAAGAGGCTCACAAAGTCATCATGTGAAGCTCCTCACTCGGACTCATAAGTATCCAAGGTCTTTTGTTTCAGGCGTCATTCAGTCTATTTTTATAAACTATTTGCGTCACACTTTTCGGTCCTGGTATACCTCTCTAGCTTCCTTCACGTCCATGCATTTTCTCATGCAAGCTCTTGTGTTTCTATGGCTTCTTATGCCTCTTCGAATTAGTGTCTCATTTAGACATTCTAACCATTCTTTCTGCGGTCTGCCTCTGGGCACGCTGCCATTTACTTGACCTTGATCCACTTGTTTCGTTAGTCATTCATCTTCTATTCTATCAACATGCCCAAACCACCTTCGCCAATTTCTTTCACATATGTCAACTAGTGTCTCCTCTTCACCAAATTTTTTTAGGATTATCTCATTACTCACTTCGTCCATAAGTGTTTTGCCGTATATCATGCGCAGGAATTTCATGTTAATCGCGTTAATTTTACTCTTATCATTTTCTTGATAGGTCTCGCTCTACCGATAACCTTCTTACCCTCGTTTATACGCCTATCCAACTCCCCATCTACTTTTCCGTCACTAGTGAATAGGCAACCAAGATATACGTACATAACAACTTGTTCTATTCTCTCATTTTAGGACAATTTTGAACATTGTTTTCCCACCCTTTCCCTTAAACACCATAATTTTTGTTTTATTTACGTTAATTTTGAGGTCCATGTCCTTCATGCTTGTATTCAGTTTGCTTAACACACTTTGCAAGTATTGATATTTTCGAGATATTTGGTAACATAACTTTTTTAGATAAGAGAATAAGCGAAGTTAATTTCGACTTCAATTAAATAACTTTATCAATAATTTAACATTGATCTTGGAAATTAGAGCAACTCATTTAACCGAAATTACTCGTTTTCCGATATCAAGTAAAAATACTCACTTGACTAGAGATGAGACCAAACACTTTTCTGACACAAGAAGTAGGTATATCTAAGTTGGGATCGATGCGTGATTGAATTTTTTACGCGATTCCATTAGATTGGACGTGTGAACCGTATTTAATTTTCCTTAAATGAATAAATATGATGGATGGGACAAAAGTGATTGAAATCCGATTAGAAAAAAACGTTTGAACAAATTTTTAAACAAAATCAAGAAATTGAAAGAAAACACGATACTTGAAAATTGTTCTCAGTAGTTTTGTCTGCCCCCCACCCAAAAAAAAAGAAATTAATGTGGCCCAAAATTATCTTAAAACAGTGAAAATAGAAGGAAAAAAATTGAACTCAATATGAAACATTTTCAATTCCTAAAATTTCAAGTTTAAATATATTGCATTTTCAACAAATCAGATGAGTTTTCAACCAAAAAATATTTTATACCAAAGAGATGAATTTTCAACCCAAAAGGATAAAATATCAACCCAAAAAGACCAATTTTCAACAACGACAACAAATTTTCAACTAAAAAGTTGCATTAACAATCAAATAATCAATGCAAAGAGATGAACTTTTTAACGAAATGGTTGGAATTTAACCAAAAAGTTGAATTTTTGAAGCCAAAGGACCAATTTTTTCGACGACAGTTGAATTTTCAACAAAACAGTTAATCTTCAACAAAACATTCATTTTCAAGGAAAATAGATGTATTTATCAAATAGTTGAATTGTTAACCCACAAAGAACATTTTTCACCTGATAGTCGAATTTTTAAACATAAAATATTAAAATTTGACCAAAAACAGTTGAATTTTCAAGCCTTCAAGACGAATTTTTTGAAAGACAGATGAATTTTAAACCCGAAAAGTTTAATTTTAAACAAAGGAGATGATTTTCGACCAAGACTTTGCTACTTCAAAAGATGAATTTCCTACCAATAGACGAATTTTCAGCCAGTTTAACTAAACGAAAAAAATAAAATAAAATTTCAACAAAATAGTTGAATTCTCAACCAAATAGAGGAATTTCGAATCAGAAAGATGAATTTGAAACCAAATAGTTCAATTTTCCAATCAAAGATGTATTTTTTTAATAAAAAAAGGAATTGTCAACTTTTAAGCTTAAAACATTTATTTTTAACAAAAAAGCTATTTTTCAGTGTATGGAATTCAACCAAAGAAAGACGAATGTTTGAGAAAATAGTTGAATCCTAAAAAAAAGATGAATTTTCAACAAACAAGAACAATTTTTTACCCAAAAAGACCAATTTTTGACAAGCAACATGAATTTTCTACAAAACAGTTGAATTTTCACCTCATAAGGTATAAATTTCCAGTCAAAAACGAATATGTTAAATTTTCAGATACAAAATTAAATTAAAAAAGAAAGAAATTTCAACAAGAAAGTTCAATTTTCAACCAAACAGGTTGTATACCATTAAGCCATTTCCCTTTCGGGGTAGGCGTGACACTACCCGATTCGGGTAGTGTTTCTAGGTTGATAACTTGTAGTAAATAACTACAAGTGTGGGCTCACCACACCCACGATGTGCCAACAGCACTCAGTTTTCTCGAATGGTCACCCATCCAAGTGCTAACCGCGCCCAACGCTGCTTAACTTCAGTGATCTGGCGAGAACTGGTTTTTTCAGCGTGGTATTGGCTGTGGTATTGGTGAATCTTGAAAAAATGAGTTTTTAACAAAGTAGTTCAAATTTAAACCAAATAGTTGATTTTCTGTCAAATTGTTGAATGTTCAAGTCAAAAAGAGAAATTCTCTACAAAACAGTTCAATTTTCAACCCAAAAATATGAATTTTCAACTGAAATGATGAATCTTTATTTAAAAGACAATTTTTTTCAAATACCAAACTTTAAACCAATTAGTTGATGTTTCAACCAAAAAAGATGAATTATCAATGAAACATGTAATAGTTGATATTTCAACAAAAAATATGAATTTTTAACCAAGCAGTTAAATTTTCAACCGATTAAATAAAGTTTTCAAAAAGAAGATTAATTTCCTGCCAAAAAGACAAATTTTCAATAAAATATTTATATATATATATATATTTATTTATTTTCAATAAAATGAAAACATCAAATTTTAACGAATTTTTTAATTTTGAAGCCAAAAAGACAAGTTATCTACAAAACAATTAAATTTTCAACCCGAAAATATGATTTTTTAACAAAAAGAGTTAATTTTCTACCAAAAAGACAAATTAGTTGATTTTTCGGCGAAAAATGTTAATATGCAACAAAAAAATTTATTTTCGACCAAGTAGTTTAATTTTGTACCAAATTGTTGAATTCTTAAGCCAAAAAGCTACATTTTCTACAAAAAAGTATAATTTTCCACCAGAAAATATGAATTTTCAACTAAAATGACGAATTCTTATAATAAATCTTCATTTAAAAGAAAAAAAGTTTTTTAAAGTACTCAACCAAAACGATGCATTTTTAACAAATTAGTTCAACTTTTGACCAAATAGTATTTTCAACCAAACGATATGAATTCTGAACAAAAAATATATTAGTGGACTTTTCATCCAAAAATAGTTGAATTTTCTTATAGGTTTCTAATAATTAAGTTCGCATTTAAGCGAAAAACGACAAAAAGGGTAAAAAGAGGAAGTTTCTGGAAAATAAGGTGTAAGATAAGAATTCTTTAAAAAGGGGAAAAAGATGGGAATAGGGGAAAGAGTGTTTATGGGCGGCAATGTTTTATGAAAACAGCTCAATTGATTTTATATTTTCTTGGGGAGACCTAAAAAAAATTTCCGAAGAAAGTCTAAAGGATTGAATTTCGTTATGATTCAATTTCATGTTTCTCATTCAGTATTCCTTTTGTTAAGGTTTGAAAGAGAAGAGAAAGATTCCCTTCTACATACTTTTTCCACGTGACAGAAGTGATAAATTATTAATTTTTTCACCCTAAAATGTGACATTTTGAAGAAAAGAAAATATTAAGATCACCCGAATTTCTATAAAATATATTTCTCAATCGAAACTCTCGTATTGCTGATAGAAATGATCTCAATGCGGGGCAGTCCTGTTTTTAGCATCGTCCAAAATAACTGCAAGTAATCGATAATATCAATATATATACATATATACGCCTCGTTACTATGCAAAATCGCAAATTCTTAATTTGGAATATTTCGAATACTTTCCTCATTTGCAAATTGAAATAATGCATAATATATTTAAAAAACAAATTCAAATAAATAATTTAATTCAAAGCGGCACTTTCATTAAGGACATGATTTTGCTTGATTATTAAATCTTTTTTTCAACTATGAAATAGAAAATAAATTTAATTAACTAAAAAAAGGTTTTCTTCGGATGTTTATAAATTGAATGTTTAAAAAACTACGTTTCATGACTTTAGTGAATATAAACTATATACAACGAAAAGGACAGTTTCATCTGCTTTTAAGATTAGCCTCAATTACCTTGAAAGTAATATACCGTTGAGTCACATCTATTTAATTTTAAACTCTGCAAGCTCGTGCCTTTAATATCAAATTTAATTAAATTACTAACTTTCCTTTGAACTTGCTTTAAAAAAAAGGGCAATAGGGTTCTTTCCGAGCATCTCGGGTGTTTTTTATTTACATCAATGGCTGAATTATAAGCTTTATTTGGACGAAAAGTCGATAGAGCTTCTTAGGAATGATTCGTCTTCTGCTTCGTTCTTATTTCCAGAAAACAAAATGAAATAATGCATTTTTGCCTGAAATAAAATATTCTTTTTCCCTCTGTAATGGTCAGATTACATATATTAAAGTAGAATAATTCTTCTTGCATTTCTTTTAGAAAAATCATTCATAATTTTGTTTTGTTACTTTTGTTGTTTTTATTTTGTGACCAAATTTATTTCGGTATGTTTCTTAACATTATTGATAAAAAAATTCCAATGTTAAATAATTTTTCAATATTAAGAACTGATTAACCTCTTGACATTTTGCTACCACACTATAATTTGTAAACTTTTTCACACTTTGACCAGAAAATAAGATATGGGCAGAAACTTAGAATATCTCAATTAAGAAAGAGCCGGTTTTTTTTAAATTTTAATGACACGTAGATTTTTGAATATTTCGAAAAAACAAAGCTATTTGAGAATTTTGAAAGGTTTCAAGAGCATGGCACATTTCCTTATTATTCCTGGGAAATTTTCAAATGATTTTTTACATTAAAAAATAAATTTTAAGAAAAAATCGAAAGAGATATCAAAGCATTTCAAATGATCTCCTGAGCAAAATTTTTCACGTTTGCAAGATTATAAAATTTGAGAAGAAATAGCAATAAATTTAGGAAATATTTAGAAGTTTTGAAACAATTGAAAAATAAGTTTTAAATTGAAAAGACTTCGATAAATTTAAAACCAAATTTAGATTTTCAAAGCATTCAAACAAAAAATGTAAAGGCTTTTTAAGAATTCTGAAAGTTGTCGAGCAAATAAAATTACAAATTATTTTTTCTTTGAAAAATTAATTTGAAGCGAATATCTAAAAAGATTTTAAAAATAGTTTCAGGCAAAATTTAAATATTTTTTTAGCGATATTCAGAATGTTGAGAAGTTTTAAATAGGTTTAGAAATAATTTAAAATTTGAAAGGATTTCAAGAAATCCGAAACAAAATGTAGATTTTTTATTATTTCGAAAAAAAACGAAGCTTTTTAAGGATTTTTTAAGGTTTCAAGAGCATGCAAATTTTTGTTAGTTTAAGAGAAAATTGAAAAAGATTTGAAAACATTTCCAATGATTTCCTAAAATTTCTAAAAAAATGTGAAATATTTTACAGCAAAATGTTAAAGCTTTATAAGGATTTTGAAAGGTTTCAAGACAATGCAAAATTTTTCTCAATATTCCTCAGCAAATTTAAAATTATTTTTATATTTTGAAAATTTATTAAAAGCAAATATTTAAAAACATTTTAAAACAGTTCAAGAGATTTTCAAAACTGTCAAAAAATAATCTGGAATATTTTTAGAAAATTGTTTGATTTTGCAGAATTAAATAGAAAATTGAATAGTTTTTAAACCATATCTCGAATGTTTAGCAGTTTTAAAAGGATTCAGAAATAATTTAAAATTTGAAAAGACTTCAAAAAATATAAAACAAAATTTAAATTTTTGAATATTTCGAAGAAAAGCCAAGGCTCTTCAAAAATTTTGAAAGGTTTTAAGACAAACAGAAAACTTTTCTTAAGATTCTGGGAAAATTTTGAATGATTTTTTATTTTGAAAAATTAATTTTTAAGGAAAATTCAAAAGGATTTCAAAATTTTTTTAGTAATTTCTAAAAATGTAGCAATCCAAAATAAAAATATTTTTTAATTGAAATATCAACTATTAAATTTTTTGTTGAGTATTCGTCTTCTTTGGTTGAAAATGCAATTTCTTTGTTAAAAGTTGCACTATTTTTTTTTTAATTTACTTTTTTGTTCGAAAACTCATCACGTTAGTTAGAAATGTAGATATATTATTGAAAATTCATGTATTTTGCATTTTTTTTGGTTGGGGATTCAGCTATTTGGTTAAAAATTCATAAATTAGGTTGACTACTAACTTTTTTGTTTAAAATTCCTATTTTCGGGTTAAAAATGAAACTGTTTTGTAGAAAATTCGTCTCTTTTGATAAAAATTTGATTTTTTTGTTGAGGATTGAATTAAAATTTTTTAGGTTAATTATCAATCATGCAGCAGGTACACTTTTCATTAAGATTCAATCTTATGTGGTTGAAAATTAACTTTGTTTTTGAATTTTTAATTTAGCATGTCTGACATCTTCAAAACTTTTTGAATATTCTCAAGAACCTTAGAAAAATTATCATAACGTTAAAAACAAATAAACTTAAATAGTTACTTAAAATTTGCAGTTGATGATTCCAGTTTCAAATAAAAAAGTGAAAGATTTTACATGAAAAATATTAAAAATAGAAGAAATGAAGAATTCCGAATTTTAAATATCAAGCCCTAAGAAATGAGAATTGTGATAAATTTTTTAATTATGATATAAATTTTTTTTTAATTTTTCAAATTAGAAGCGTTGGAAAATGACCCGTAAAAAATTATTCCAAATTAAATCATTTTAAACTTTAGAATTATAAATAAAACGTACGTATTTCTAAGATTCTAAATGAACATTAAAGATATAACAATTTTTGTAATTGTTGAAAAATTTAAAGACTAGGATTTTCGCTCAGAAAAAAATTATTATATAAATATTATATAAATAATTTCATCGCTTTTTAATATAAACTTTTTTCAATAAACCAGCCCTTTATCAAGCCTAAATAAAACTCATATTTTATGACTTCATATCAACACTTTCTGCGTGGATGTATGAACCTAAGAGAATAAAGGTCTTCACAAAGAAAACTTTCCCGTGTTATTAAATATCTTTTGAGGAAATTTGAAACTACCTTCATCTTATTTTAATATATGAAACACTAATTAAATTTATAAAACACAAATTGTACTTGTAAAATGTAAAAGTTTCTTTCTGGGTAGTTTGGATGCTCTGAACGAATTTTAAACATGCCATGAAATACTTTTAATTGGAAAAACTTCAAGAATTCCTGAAGAAAAGAACAAAATATTAAACTCATAGGGTGACCAAGAAAAATTTGAATTTTTGAATTTTGTAAACGCTAACCCTTAAAGTTCTTCCTTTTGGTGAAAGCATACTGCCATAAATTTATTTTTCTATTTCTAACAAATAGTTTGGAGGTTTAAAGTTCAAAGTATTTAAAGTACTATAAAAATCTTTGAACTATAAAAAATGTATTTTTTTAATATTATTCGGAGAAACAAATTTTTTAGGATCCATTTCAGAACAATAATAGTAATTAAATGGCTATTTTTCGTACTCTGAACCAGATAATATTTTCAACCATTTTTTTTTCATAAAATTTAGAGTTTATTCCTCAATAAGTTAAAAATTCTTTCTAGAGGTAAAATAATGTTTTAGCCATTTGTTGTTTTAGCCAATTTTTGTTGATAAAAGAAAATTTATAGAAGTATTTATTCATTAAAAGGAAGAAATCTAGGGGTTAGTGTTTTCAAAATTTGAAGTTTCTAATTTTTTAATTTGAAATTATTAATTAATGATAATAATCTTCGGATTCATTTATATACTTTGTCCACAATGAAATTCCTGTAGGTGATGCACAATTTGAAAATACTTTATTTTTAACGACTTTGTTTAAAATACGAATTTTAAAATGCTTCAATTTTCCAACAAAGTAGAATATTTAAACTGTAAAGGTTCACAATATTGATAATTGTTCAAATATAAAAGGTGAAAATGACAGAGATTTTTTTTACAGCAATCAAATTTTTTACTAAACAAAATCTATCGAATCACGTTTAATATTACCTGATACAACATGATATGATACACTAATCATATTCATTGTCTTTTATTTATTGTTTTGAATGCGCAATTTTAAAACCGTTTAATTTTTAATGCAATGTTTTCTGCGCGCTGTAGCGCGCGTATAATATTGATAGTTTAATGTATATTTTTAATTTCAAAAGTATAAAGCATGAGTTTTGAATGACTAAATTCAACAATTTGAAACAATCCTTTCAGTTTCGTTTTTTTTCATGGACGCACTGAATTCATTTTACAACAATTCCAGTGTGATTTTATCTCCCCAGTGTAAAAGAACAGCGAAATTCGATGAAAATTTTCATGTATATGCTTCTGAATAAAAGAGGCAAATAAAAAATGTGGGTTTAATGGCCAAATTCGCTCCTGGCAAAATTCAGTTGGCTCTGACTTTCCATTGTTTATATGTATAGCTAATTTTGGCAGACTGGCTGCCAGAGCTTCGTGGCGCACGCGGTGAATACAAATCTCTAGAGTAAAAAGAGTATTTCGAAATGTATAGAAAAATCTCAACCGATTGCGCCTATTTCTATTCAACGAATCCTTCAAATTGGTCAAACCTCCACACTTCTGACAGTATTATGCAGATATGTATTCAAATTTTGTTTGATAAAAGTATAAAAGCTTAAAAGCTTAAAAGCTTGATTTGAATGAATAAAATAAAAAAAATAGAAGAGCATCAATAAGGGATCATCCATAAACTACGTTACCAATTTGAAGTAACTTTACCAACTTTTTGATGATAAATTGTAAGAAAGTTTGCGACTTTTTCTAATGATGTTTGTCGCTTAAATGCGAAATGAATTAATAGAACCCAATATGAAAATATAAGTACTTTTATAGTTTAAAATTAATCTTTCTCGTTGAAAATTCATCTCTCTGGTTCAAAGTTTCACTATATTATTTGAAAATCGTTTCACAATTCATCTTTATAGTAAAAAAATAAACAAGTTTTTTTTTACTGAAAATATAACAATTCCATTTTTTGTTGAAAATTTATATTTTTAACTGAAAATTGATATTTTCATTTGAAAATTCAACTATCTAGTTGAAAATTGACTTTTTTGTTAAAAATTATTATTTTCAAATAAAAAATGCAATTTTTTTGTAGAAAACACGTTTTTTGGTTGAAGATGCATCTCTTCGTAAAAATATATTCTTTTTGGTAAACAATGCTGCAGTCTGGTTGAAAATTTATCTTTTTGATTAAAAATTTAACTGCTTTAGTAGAAAATTCAACAATTTGGTTGAAAATTAAACTATTTGTTTGAAAAATTAACTAGTTGGTAGAAAATTAACTTTCATGTTGAAAATTCATATTTTCGGGTGAAAAATAGAACTGTTTTGTGAAAAATTTCATATATTTTGTTAAAATTTCGTTTTTCTGGGTAGAAAATTAATCTTCTTTTTTGAACATTCATCTTCCAGGCTGTGAATTTAACTATTTTGTTAAAAACTCGTCTTTTCTGGTTCAATTTCACTGGTGGAAAATTCGTTTTTTTGTTAACAAATAATTTTATACTGAAAATGTAACTATTCCATTTTTGGTTGAAAGCTTATCTTTCTTAGTTAAAAACTTGTCTTTTTCAATTAAAAGTTCAACTATATTTAGTTAAAACTTAAACTTTTGAAAAATTAACTACTTTTTAGAAAATTAACTTTTTTGTTGAAAGTTCGTCTTTTTGAGTAAAATTTTTACTTTATTGAAAAATCATCATTTTGTTTGAGAATCCAACTATTTTTCTTTGACAATCGTGTTTTTTTAGTTGAATTCCACCCGTTGGAACTTCATTTTTTTTTTAAATTCATTTTTTATACTGAAAATGTAACTATTCCATTGTTGATTGGGAACTCATATTTTTATTTGAAAATTCCCCAATTTGGTTGAAAATTCATCTCTCTTGATTATAAATTACATTCTTGTTGAAAATTCATCTTTATAGGTTACAAATTCAACTATTTTGTTAAGTCATCTTTTTGGTCGAAAATTTAATTATTTGGTTGAAAATGCGTCCTTTTGAATTGAAAATTCATCCAATAATTATTTTTTTCCTGTTTTTAAGAAACTTCCCCTTTTTCTCGTTTTTTTGCTTTAAAGCGAACTGGAATAATAAAATTCAATAATAAAATTCAACTATTTTTGGATTCTTGTTTAGTTGAAAATTCTACATTGGTTGAAAATTTAACTATTCCATTTCTATGAAATTCATCTTCTTGGTTAAAAAACCATCTTTTGGATCGAATATTCAACTTTTTTTAAATTTATTTTTTTCATGAAGACTCTTCATTTTAGTTGAAAATTCAACTGTCTGTTTGAAAATATAATTTTTTTGTTAGAAATTCGTTTTAGTTTTTGTTTGAAAAGTAATTATTTTCAACTGAAAATGTCACTATTTCTTTTTTGGTTCTGAATTATAATTTTTAATTAAAACATGATCTTTTCTAGTTGAGTATTCAACTATTAGGCTGGAAATTCATGTATTTTCTTGAAAATTGATCTGTTTTGGTAGAAAATTAATGTTCTTATCTGAGAATCATCCTTTTTCGTTAAAAATACAACTTTTATGTTGGATATTGATCTGCTTTGGTTTAGGATTCAACTATTTTGTTGAAAATTCGTCTTTTTTGGTTGAGAATTAATTACTTTAACTGAGAATGTAACAATTTCATGCTTGGTTCAGAATTGATATTTTGAATTGAAAATTGATTTTTTCTAGTTGAATATTCGACGATTTGGCTGAAAAATTATGCATTTTCAAAATTTAATTGAAAATTCATCTGTTTTGGTAGAAAATTAATCTTCTTGGTTGAAAATTAAATTTTTACTCAAAATTGAACTATTTCATTTTTAGTTAAAAATCTATGTTTTTTTAAATTCGACTATTTGGTTAGGTATTAAGTATTTCAAACTATTTGTTTAATTGATAAATAAGAAAAATCAAGCTATAAAAATTAATATCTCTTCAGTTTGAATAATCCAATAATATCTTAATTTCAAAGCTTCAAAATAAAGTCCTTTTAAATTCTTTAAAAATAACTAAATGCCTCATCGCTTTAAAATTACGAAACTTTTAAGCTGGAAGTAACTGAAATTCAGAAAATAAAGTTGTAACACTTCAGAACTGCTGAAATTCAATTCTAGACAGTTGTAACTTTCAAAACTCTGTGATGACGCTAACATTCTGAACTGACGAATTTTGCTCTTCTCGGGATGGCATTGGAAAACCGAAAAAGAAATTATGAAATTTGAAATAGATTTAAATAAAGCATAATTTCAACCATCTTAAATGATTGAATTTAAAATTCTCTAAAGGCTTTAAAGCACTGTTAAAAAATTACGTACAACTCTTATGGCTCAATACTAGGGTAATCATTGGGATTAATATTGTTTAATTATTTAAAAGTTAGCTTTCAATTTCGTTCCTTTTGCTCAAAACATTAGCTCATTTTTTTTATTTTATTTATAAAAAATTTTTGCGTACTCCGTTCGATTCAAGCCTAGAAACTAATTTTGGAAGATTTTGATTTTTCGAACGTAGAAATTCGAAACTGAAACATTGTTTCATTTAATTTCATTGCAAATAAAATAACACCGAAATAATGAATTTAAAAAAAATTACATTGCCATCGATATTGCAATTCTGTATTTTTGAGTTTTTCAGAAAAATATGTTTTTTTTTCTTGTCTGATTCAAATTATTTAAATTTAATTAAGTTTTAATTAATTCTTAAGTTGAATTTTCATTTAAAAAAATATTTTGAATCAAAAACCGTTGTATTCATCCAAAAGAGACAATTTTTTGGCAAAATAGTTAAATCCTCAAACAAGAAAGATTAATTTTCAACCAGGTGTATTTTCAAAAAAAAAAAAAAAAAAGATGAATTATTTTCCAAAAGAAACTAATTTTCTACAACACAGTTTAATTTGTTAACCCGAAATTTTTACAAAATTAGTTAAACTTTTAACCAGGTAGCTGAATTTTCAACCAAAAATATTGAATTCAAAACGAAAAAGATGAATTTTTGACCTAGAAGATTAATTTTCTGACAAAAAAGACGACTATTCAACAAAATAGATGTATTTTGAACAATAATTATGAATCTTCAACCAAAAAGATAAATTTTCAACGAAAAATATAATAGTTAACACTAAAACCAAAACAGATTTTAATTTATACCAAACAATTACAATTTTAATATAAAAATATCAAATATCTAACAAAACAGATGAATTTTCAAACCAAAAAGAATAGATTTCAACAAAATTATTGAATTTTGAAATCAAAAATATTTTTCCGTCAAGAGAGGAAAGAATTTTTTGCAAATAATTAAAAAAATATATATTAATAGTTTTGTTCTTTATTGGCTTTAAGTTTATAAAAATATAATTTCTCTATAAGTTTCTCGAGAAGAATCAAAAAGATTTTTGAAGACTTTAGTTATGTCGAAAAAGTATCTACAAAATTTCTAAGACATTTTTTTATTTCACAGGGTTATACAAAAGTTGAGGGAAAATTTGATTCAGTTTAAAAGATATTTAGGACTTTTTTACGCTTGGAGAGAAATTAAGAATATTTTCAAAATTTTCGGAAATCTTTCAAAGTTTAAAAATATTTTTAATCTCTTCAAAACTTGAATCTAACTCAAATTACTCCTAAAATTGTCTTAAAATCTCATGAACTTGTTTTTGATAATTTTATAAATGTTTTGAAATATTCTTAAATATTCTTTTTAAATTAATTTTTCAATCTTGAAACCTCACAAAATCTTTGAAAAATTTGAAAATTTTATTGCAAAATCTTCAAAGAGCTACGCTTTGATTTGAGTTTTTTTAAATCTTTACAAATTGTAAATTATTTTTGAAATTTTTTCGAATTTTTCCTAAAATGTTAGTAAATTGTTTCAAAATAAAAAATCGTTTTAGAATTTCCTAGGAATTTCGAGAACATTTTTTATAATTATAAATGAATTATAAAAGTTGATTTTTTTCAATCTTAAAAAATGTACATTTTGATTTAAATTTGTTGAAATCTTTTTAAGTTAAAAAATGTTTTTGTATCTTTTCAAAACCCCAGAATATCTCTTAAACTTATTCGATTTTTTTCATAAAATGTTGTAATCGCGCAAAATTAAAAAATTTCACTTTACAATCTTCTACACTATTTTCCGAAAATTTTGGAAATTATTCGAAATGTTTTAAAATATTTTAAAATATTTTCTTAACATTATTCCTTCAAAATAAAAAATCCATTTTTTACCCTGGAATCGTAATAAACAAATTTTATTATCTTAAAACCTTTCAAAATTCTTAAAACGCTTAACAATTTTATTACAAATTCCTCAAAAATCTACACTTTGTTAAAAAATGTTTGAAATATTTTCATTTTTCAATTATTTTAGAATCTTTTTAAAATTTCTGAAACTTTACAATATCATTAAAAATAATTCAAAGTTTTCCTAATTTTCTGAAAATCCTGAAAAAATCTAAAAAAGCTGTATTAAAATCAAAGCTCAAATAATAATTAAGATATTCTAAGTTTTTGTCCATAATTTAATTTTTCTTATCTCTTTAAACGTGTAAAAAAACTTACAAATTATAGTATAGTAGCAAAATCTTAAGAACATAATTATTTTCCAATATTAACAAACATTCATAATTGAATTGTTCTCTTTTATCAACAATGTTTAGAAACATTCAATATTTCCAATATTAATAAACATTCATAATTGAATTGTTCTCTTTTATCAACAATGTTTAGAAACATTCAGAAATAAATTTTATCAAGAGGTAATGAATAGAATCTTTTTGTCATTTTATAAACATTTGATCAAAAAGTTGAGAACAGAGTTGTTCCTTTATTATTAACGAACAATTTACAATTTAAGATAGATGTCCCAGTAATCGTTTTTTACACATTTGTCTCTAATGAGCCGGAAAGTAGATGGAAATATAATTTTGATTTTTGAATTTTGTTATGTTCTGATTATGGCCGATAAAATGGTTAATAAGAAAATAGATTTCATTTCCTAAAAGAATAGTTTAAAATGGCAACTTTCAAATTTTCACCTTGAAATTAAAGAACCTACAATACACGCTTGTCCATGACGACTTGATGCGAATGGGAATCTAAGTTTTTAGGGTAAACTATGTACTTTAAAGTCTATTCTGCATAATCAGGACTCGTCCCAGTATATTTCCCTCATCATTTCTTTCATCTGGTTCTGGCAATGCTAGAAGTAGTTAGATTCATCCGATGAAAAGAACTTCGAACAAAACCTTTTTGCAAATGTGCGAGACGGAATCGTGATATGCATATAAGCTTTTCTTTTATCTCTATCCGAGAACAAGTAGTGTTGGAAACTGAATTGTGCGAAATATCATATGTATAGTGTAACGCGGAAGTCGCGCGCATGATATAGCCAATGTCCGAGTAGGGCAAAGAAAAATCGATGTTTTAACCCAAGGTCCTTTTCGGATGGGGCGTTCTTTGAACATGTATCGTATCGGTAGTTATTAAGGCCCTGGAAATCATCGTTAAATCGAAATTCATAAACGGAGAGGCCATTTTGTCTAGTTTTTTGTATACATAATGGTTGTACTACGAAAAAACAAATATTGCAGTAGTGGAGTATTCTACCATTTATCTAAAAAAGGAATTAGAGAAAACAATTGTCTACATCAGTTTTTGCTTTCATGACTTACCATGCATGTTACCAGCCATGCCTGAGGAAGATCTGCTCAGTTCCGTTTTTCGACAAAAAGAAAAACTACGAGTACCATAAATTTGGGTTCTGAAAGATGGTAGTGTTTCGTTTTGTCGTTTGGTTCGCCCGAAAACAGAACCGAGCAGATCCTCTTGCTCTAGCATAGCCTGTAAAAAGCATGGTAAGTCACGAAAGCAAAAAATGGTTGTAGACTACTGCTTTATTTACTGCCTTTTTGGATAAATGGTAGAAATCTCCACTACTGTGATGGTAGTGTTACAGGCGTGCCGCTAATAGGGACCAGTTTTTTTCTTCCGATTATTACAGAAAAAATAGTATTTTCGCCAAAAAACGGCCCTAACCGTGAGGCTTTCTACTCTTTAAATTACGTATACAAAAAACTGGACAAAATGGCTTCTCCGTTCATAAAGTCCGATTTACCGATGATTTCCAGGGGCCCTAAATACTTACAGAGAGGACACATGATCAAATAATGCCCTATCTGTAAAGGACCGTGCCAGAGGAGGAAGATCTGCTCGGTTCTGATTTTGGGCGGACCTAACGACAAAGCGAAAAACTACCATCCTACAGTAGGCATATTATGTTATGAAAGCAAGAACTGTTGTAGACAACTGTTTTATCCAATCCCTTTTTAGATAAATAGTAGCATACTCCACTTCTGTGATGGTAGTGTTATCATGGTGCCACTAATGAAGCGCATTTTTTTCTTTTCATTATAACATAAAAAGCAGAATTTTCGCCAAAAAACGGTCTTTACTTGCAGTCTTTCTACTCTTCAAATTATGTATATGAAAAACTAGACAAAATGGCTTTTGCGTTTGGCCTTATTGTTATTTTATGATGTCCGATTTACCGATGATTTCCAAGGGCCTTAAGGCACTTAAAGGGTCATTCTAGTGACTAGCCCCGAAAAAAACGCTATTTTAGTGAATTTTTTATGAGATTATTGATAAAGATATTGATGTAGGATTTGTTAATTCTGTTATTTTTGAACTTATATTAAAAAAATGTATAGGGGACATAGCCATTGTCATACTCAACCAAAACCTTTTTGATTTTTTGTTTCAGATGGCCCAGTTCCGAGATTTTTTCAACAAACCGGACCTACCTACTTTTCGAGGCGTTGCGTTTGACTGACGTTTTTGTGCATAAAAAGTGTATAAAATGAATTTAAAAAATTCATCTTTTTTTATAATATAAATGAGGGCCACACTAAACTACATACATAAGCAAAAGACAAATGAGATACAAAATATTATATATGAAATGTGAAATGTTGAATTTCAATCGTCTACTATTCAGAAAGCGACTCAATTCCGCCGAGAATTCAGGCAACACGAACTGCTCCCTGCTTTCTGATACTCCTTTCATAAGTGAAATGGCAACTCATCCTATGTATGCACATAAATATACATACCACATTCACATTTGTCAGTCTCAAATCCTTAACAGTGTTTTGCTTACTCCTCTCACGCCAAACTCAAGACGAAACACGAAAGTAGTTTCAACCGAAATTTCAAAGTCGTATAAAATTTACATTTTGTTATCATCACGAAGAAGAATTAAGGTTTTTTTTCAGAGTTCGACGTGTTCGATTTCCCTTCAGGTGAAAAAGGGAGCGTTGTTACAGTAATATAAATAACTAGCGAAAAGTGAGGATCAATATTTATTAACAAGAATAAAGATAGGAACTTGTTTTAAGTTGTGTTAAATTCTGAATGAAGTGAAAAAATGAAATTTTGCTAACAAATTTCGTGAGTTTCCTAAGAGGGTCTCACATTTTGAGTGTTGAGAATATAGGAAATTGATGCAGACTTGATTTTTCAGAATTGATTAGAGAATTTTCAATTCACTGATTAAAAAATCTGAAGAGGTGTTGATAATCATAAGGAATTTAAGAGTTAAAAAAATAGTAAGAAATTTTTTCAAATCTCCGACGACTCTTACAGAATTTATTGCATTAACAATAAACTTGGCGAAATTTCGGTAGCGGACCGCTACCCTAATCAGGAATATTATATATACAGAAAAATGACAAACCATTTATATTTAAATCTTATACAATACTACAAGCAATATTGAGAAGTTTTAAAATTAAAGTATAAAATTAAAAAAAAATTATTTGCATCATTAGTTGAAGTTTCATCATTCAATTTCATCATTAAATTAATCTCAATATTGTTACTATCATTGAGTAATATAATTTTTTCATTTTCGTCATTAATTAATATTCTACAGTATCATTTCATCATCAAATTATTCTAAAAATTACTACTATTATTGTATAATATTTAGATCATACACATGAATAGTGGCAATATTGAAAATTGCTTGGAGATGAAATGAAATTATAGAACTTTAATTATTGATAAAATTGAAAAAAAGAAAATTAATAAAGTTCAAGAAAATGCTATAAAATAATAATAGAAATATTAAGAATAATTAAAATTAAAGTCAATAATTTAAATACATATATATATATATATATATTTCATTTTCATCATTTATTAATATTCTATAACATATTTCACCATCAAATTAATCTCAATATCGCTAATATTTCATAAAGAATGTTGATGTACGTTGTTGGCCCTAATCAGTGAATTTTATTAAATCTGTGGAAATCACATGAATTCTTGCAGGTACGCAATTTTACAATTGAAAGTGTTATTCTTTGGTTAATATATCGGAGTTGTAAAATCATATACAATTTTTTAATTTAAAATATAAATTTAAATTTTGCTTCATTTTTTTTATCTTTCAAAACAATTTGTATCGACAAACATTTGATGAAAACATTTACAATGTAGTAAGAATACAAATGATCAAAAGCCATTACAGTGACAAAATTTTTTTTTTAAATTCCTTGTATACAAATTTTATTTTAAAATTATATTTGAACAATTTGTATCCTTTAAGTTTGAAATGGAAATGTACTGAGTTTTCTGTCATCATTAGAAATGATTACTCTAAAAGATTTTTTTCAAAAAACACACTGTAGTAAAAATAGAAATTTATTTTTAAAAAAATTTATTTTTTTATTTTCACAATGTTTAAAATCTTTTAAAGCATAATTAAAGCATTTTTTAACTACAATGTTTTTCATAAATTTGTATTTTCACTACAGTGTATTTTTTGAAAAAAAGTCACTTTTACGTAAATAATTTCTAATGATGACAGAAACCTCAGTACATTTCAATTTCAAAAGTTGAAATTAAAAAAAAAATAATAAAATTTGTATACGAAAAATTAAAGAAAAAAGTTTTTTTTATGAAACGCACGTCGCTATACAAAAATTTGAAGGAAAAAATGTTGACACTGTAATGTTTTTTGACAATTTTTATTCTTACGACAGTGTAAACGTTTTCGTCAAATGTTCGTCAATAGAAAAAAATTTTAAAAGATAACAAAATAAAACAAAATTTATGTTTAAAATTAACAAATTTCATATAATTTGAAAACTGCGATAATATCCAAAAAATAACACTTTCAATTGTAAAATTACGCACCTACAAGAAATTATGCGATTTTCACAGATTTAATAAAATGTACTGATAAGGGCCACCATTGTGCGTCGAAAATTTTAAAGCAATTCAATTGTTTAAAATTCACCTGAATCTAAAGTCAACAACGCACATCAACATTCTCTAAGAAATTTATTATTGTGGGTCAATACAATCCCCTAGCGATTATTATTGCCACTATTGGCGTATAAGATTTTTCAAATTATTTTTTCATTTTCATCATGAATTAGAGTTTCATAATTTCATTTTATCATCAAATTATTCTCAACATTGCTGCTATTATTGTATAAGAAATAAATCTTATGCAATATCAGTATAAGATTTAGATCTCATACAATAAAAGGAGCAACACTGAGAAAATTTGATGATGAAATTGAAAAAAAAAAACAACTCTGAAATTCTTTATTTATTTCCCAGACGTAAATAAACTTGGATTCAACACCTCATTCCATTATTATACATGTAATAATCGTGTTATTTCAAATAACCAAAATTTAATCAATGTTGCAGTTTGTAAACAAGGTATATATACCCATTTTTATTATAATTCTCACACAAAGCAGCGATTACATAAATCAATTGTAAATTTGAAGCTCAGTACATTATTAATCAAAGCATTGAAAGTAAAACAGGATCATCAGCTGGAATAGTTGATTGAAATGTGTTCAAAGGAAAAGCAATAATGAATGTATTCATTGAAAAAGGATAATTAGTTTAATGCAACTAATTCTATCCATTTAATTACTCTCGTGTTTATATAATTATGTGCATCCTACAATTTAGTCATTCATTTCCAATTTTGAATTTTAAACTTCCTTTTCCCATCCCTATCACATTTCTTTACCATACTGTGAAAACTCTTTTTAAAAAGTCTAATTGATTATATAAAATCTTGCATTAAAGAAATTTCTGTAATTTGTACAAATAGTAAATTATAGCTGTCTTGAAAATGTCTTGAGTTGATTCATAGACCGATTTGGAAGTCTACGAACTTGGGAAATGAAATGAAACTTTAAATTCAATTATGGACCACTTAGCTTTTCTCGCGCTCCTCTTAGCTCGTCAAGAACAGTTAGTATAATTAGATCACCTTAATGACTTATCCCTGTTCTTGAATCCATGACGGAATTGACCAAGAATAACGACATTTTTCAACAGAGAAAAGAAAATTGAAACAACTTTATGTATTTGTTTCAGTAACTGAATTACGATCTTCACTCTGTAAACTTCAACCTAAGAACAAGCACTATCCCCTTTACTGGCATTTTCCAAACATAATCAAATTTTTTGCCCCTTTTTTACCTCTAAAAATGGTTTAGCTACATAAGCCATTGGATCCATCAATCTTCAATGTTCTTCATCATCATTTATTCTCCTTTTTTAAAAATGTCTGACTTATTCAGTGGATCCATTCATCTTCTACTTATAACACTTAACAGATATAGATCTAATTCACAAACATTTTTTAATCTACTCTTTAAATTTATCCCATTTTCATTTAATTTGTTTTTCACTTTAACAAATTTTGCTTTAATTAAAAAATATAATACATAACCCATTTCCATAAATTCATTCCTCCACAGTTTTAGCAGTTTTTTTTTTACTTTTTAAATATTAGAATTCATATATCTCGTTATAATGCACTGCGTTCTGCTCCATATAGCGTTATTCATATTATAATTGCAAACGTCGACTCTTTCACAGGCCACAAAGTGTTGTTAAAACGGCCGAAATTATTCACCGGCTTGTCGGGAATGTACATATGCCGCGATACATTAATTTCAAATGAAAAGGTTAGAACCTGGTACAAAATGAATGCGGAAATGATATACCTTGGGCGGAAAAAGCTTACAATGAAGCAGCTACCTCCGAGAAAACAAAAAAGAATATGCAGACTTACTCTTTCATCTGACCATTATTAGATAATCCCAAAGACATGAAAATTTTCTATAGATGTATGATCATTTTATGGAAATTTTATCAAAAAGATTATCAAGCGCGTCATTTTGCAGGCAGTGTTTTATCTTTCATCCCTGGTCCACTGATTTTGCAATTAATAATTTGCATTGCTCGCAACAAATATTTTCCTTTCTACCAAACCAACATTATCGCTATTTTCATTTCATTTATTATTGAATTTCCAAAGAGAATTTATATCTTTTTGAATGTTTGCATATTTATTACAATTATTGAGCAACAGATGACGAAAAAGAGACAACAAACAATTAATTGATTGTGTGAATTGGACCAAATTTCAAGTGAAACACAGAATGTTGACTTTGAAAGATATTCCTGATAGATATTAATTAATTCAAGTAAGCATCCCTTCATTTTGAAAGTTTCTAATTAGAAAGCATATCATTTTCAAAGTGTTGAGAATAATTCAACTTTGAAGGTTCACAATATTTAAAATTCTTCGATTGTAAACAGTGAAAATGACAGTGTTTCTTTTTGACAGAAATCACTCTTTTTAGTAAAAGAAATCTATCACAATCATTTTGAAAGTCACTTGATACGACATGATATGATAATTATTAATAATATATTTATCATCCTTTAGTTGGTCTAATTTCAATTTAAAAGTATAGTTTTAAATGCGCGATTCTAGATTATGATATTCCTCAATTTTTTGTTATTTCCAATTTCCAGTTTAATAATATTGTAGTTTCAAATATTTAAAATGTAAAAACAATTAAGATATTGAGACATTAACTCACGAATTCGAGCCTTAAAAATGAGAAGATTTCAGAACTAGGCATTGAAAATAGAATTATTTCTTCATTTTCAAATGTTCCAAAAATATTGAACAATTTCAAATTAAAAGGCTTTAAGTGCAAGTGCTAACATTATAATCCTATATAGCAATCTTCTTTTGTATTATATTTTTAGTTTTCAAATTTTAATGTAATACCTAAAACTTGTCCGATTTTTAGTCGAAGATTTAAAAAAAATGAATCATTTAAAATTGAAAAATATTGAATTGGAAATTGCTAAATTTTTAATTTTTCCCTTTCATAAGTTTTAGTTTTGCAATTGAAATTGAAATGGTTGGATTTTGAAAAGTTAAATTAATAATTTATTTGTTAATTTTTAAACGATTCAAGTTTGCTTGAAATATTTGAAATTTTAAAGGGTTTGAGTATAAAAAAGTTTTAATATCACAATTCTCGGTGACTAACATTTTTTTGATTTTTAATATTTCCCATTTAAAATTAATTTTTATTTTGAATGTTTTTTTTTTACATAATTCAATTTTAAACGTTCATAACTGAAAACTTTTCCATTTTGAACGGTCAAAATGACGGTAGAATTATTTGTTGATCTTAGAGAAATGTATCTAATCAAATTTAATGTTAAATTCTAGTTCTTTATGTAATAACAATTTAAAATTCTATAATTTCATAAGCTTTTATTTGTGAACATTCAGTTTAGTTTCCAATTTCAAATTATATTTAATTTGCTTTGAATTAAACATTATTTGAATTCAAATGTTTTCAATTTTTAATTAATCAATTTTGAACGCTTTTAATTACAAATGATACAATTTCAACTTCCTTCCAATGAAATTGTCCTTTTTCAAAATTTTACCTAATATAAAATTATTTCATTTAGAACTTTTTAAATTCAAAAATCGTTCAATATATTTTTTTAAATTTTAAATGTTTCTAATAAGAAATTAATTATTAATTTTTTCTAACATTTTTTAACGTTGATATTTAAACATTTGTTTGATAATGTAGTCTTAAATTGTTTATATTTGAAATGTTAGGAAATAAAAATCCAATCTATAATAATCTGATGTATATTCCATCTAATATTATATTTAATGTGTAGGTTTTAATTTAATATGAAATCGATTAATCGATTCAATGTTTCTTCTTTCCCCTATTTGAACTATACTTAAAATTCTATACGAAAACAAATTAGGCAGTGACTAGTATTATGGAATTAACCGGTCAAGTGTAGCGCTAGGGCTAGTATTATGGAATTTTCCATAACGTTAGCACTGAACGAGCGTCAAAAGGGGTTAGTCTTGCGGGAAATTCCGTAAGAACATTTTTGTTGTCTCAAAAAAAGGTACCTTTATTAAAGGAAATCAGGTTTCTTTATTCAAGAACATTTTCTTTAAAACTGAAAAAAATTTCCTTGGATCCAGAAAATATTGTATTGTTCGTATTCGTATCGATATTTTCTTGAATGTAAGAGATTTTTTTTAATTATTTATATTTCAAAGATTTAAAAAAGTAAAAATAAAAAAAAAACAAGTTCAATTTACGTCTTTTCCTTTTCTCTTTCTTTTCTAAATTCCAAAAATTGAAGTAGTAAAATCTTTATAGTTTCTCTTTTTTTCAAGCATCCAATATTGAAAAATCATTATTTGATGAATTCATAATTGAATAATGTAAAAGCACTTTCAAATTTAAACACTTAAACTTGAGATACAAAAATTGATATGTATTTTTCAAATTGTTGACTTTTTTTAATGTATGGCGAAAGATTGGAGATTTGAAATTGCAATGTTCAAAAATATAAAATGAACAACTGAAATTACTCAAAATTGAGTTATTTTAAACAGAGAAAATAAAAATTGAAAATAATAAATGTCAAATAAAAAACTATATTAGAAAATGTAAACTTAAAAACAGGTAAAAAAAATTTTAAGCAGCGCATTCAAATTGTAGAATTCGTAAAACAGTGATCTTTTAAACTCACAAAGGTCAGACATAAAAAATGTCCAATTTCATGAGCGTACAACATTGTAAATTGCACAAATTTAACACTTATGTAAAGAAAATCAAAAAAAATTTAATTAAAAGACACGACATCAAGTATTGAGGCTAATTTTCATTTTCATCTCAAGTCAAGTGAATTCCACAAACCACGAATTAAAAACAAATTATAAATAATTCTTAGCAAGTTTTTATCATAAATCTATATAGCTGGAGCCACAGATTGGAAATAGTAAAAATTTGTTTTGATTTTCTATCAAATTTGCTTAAACAATAAGCTTCTCGTAATGTCTTTTTAACAAGGACTTGCATTATTACAGAATGTTATATAGTACATGACTTTATATGAGAATTTGTTTTGATGGAGGTTGTTTAATGAATATCCAATAATTATGCAGCGTACGAGTAACGATTATAGGATTGCATGTCCGAGCTGCATTAATGGCTTATTATATTTTCAGGAAATCAAGGGGATGAAGAACGTGCGAGAGCCGCGTGATGGTTGTCGGACAGTGACAAAGGCTCGCTCTTTCAAAGCCACTACTAACTCATATAGGTATAAACAAAATACAAATTGCTTTTTATGAAATAATTACATTTTCTCTTGTTCTACAAATTGCTTCCAAATATCAGGGAAACTGTTATTTCCACTTCATTTTTTTTACAAAAACTCACATCTTGATCTCGTTTGAATACTTCTGTTAGAATAGAGACCAAGCTGCAAACCTTTTAATTTTTTATTAATAACTCATGTCAAAGTAAAGACTAGTGTACTTTTAATGAGCTTTCAGAAAAGTCTGACATTTCATTTCAGATTTCGATCTTTACGAAATGAAACCTGAAACTGGTGCACAATTTCTAGCGTAGCAAGAAACTGTTTGCTCAGCAAACAGGTTGTCAAAATCATTTAAAATTTAAATTTCCTTCCAATTCCATTTTCAAGTAGAATTTTCCTTTTGTAATATTAGACTTTCTAAAACACTCCTCAATATTCAGGAAGTGCATTTTGAGTTGTATGACCTTGCTCAAATGCTTTTCAGCTCTCTAGAATATTTTATAGATGAATCCGTAGACGAGGGAAATTAAAAGCAGAATGAAAGAAGCTGGACGCTTTTGGTGAAAAATTCAGTGTAGCAAATCGAGAGAGTTTAATTTTAAGTGGAGGCGTTCCAGACGGTGCTAAACTTTTTTATGTGAAAGCACATAACAGATTTGAAATGAAACTTTTTGCAAGGCCGCGAGCACGCAGAGTGCGGATCCTACTTTTTAAAACAAGCAGAGCCGCTCAAACGGCAAAAAGAACTTTGCGTTTGTCGCAGCATCATTTCCCCAAACAGCATTTTAATACTGCTACATTCCATTTTCATACACACGAAGTTTAGATTTCGACTGCTATGTCACACAATGCATAATTATTGCGGGTTTTACTTAAACTTGCACACTACTTTCTGTAGGTTATTCCAATTTGTTGCATTTTATTCCAAAGTATGGTATTTTCTAAATTATTCAAACTTTTAGGAACATTTCAATAAATGATTATTATTAGAATAAAAACAAATGTTGCTTTTCTATTAAAAAAGACAGTAATAATGTTATAAAATTTTCTGTGGTAAGCCAAACTAATAGAACAGCTGTTTATAGCAAATTACATTTTTTCAGTGCATTAGGAGCGCAACGAAAAAAAAAAATTGGAAAAGAAGAAAGAAAGAAGAAACTTTCTAAGTAAAAGGAAGGAAAAAGTTCTTAGGTAGGAAGAAAAAAGTGTTGAAGAAATAGTTTTAAAAGCCACAGTTGTTGTTATGAGTATGACATTCAAAGATTTTTTCATACAAATATTCTAACTTGAAAATTAATTATTGCCATAAGAGTTCATAAAATATCATTGAATTACTGAATTGATTCGGCAAGCTTTTGTTTTGTACACAGCCTTCGATTTCTGTTAGTAAAGTATTAGGAAAATCCTTGGTATTACGAAAACTTGTCTTTGTAATTAAAATGCCAGTTTGCAGCAGTAATTGAATGTTATTCTTCTTATGAAAACAACACTTCTTCTTAATGCTATTTCTCAAGTTCCTTTTTCATTCGGTCTTCTAACAATGTTCAAACCTTGTTTCGTCCTTTTCATCTTAAAACTTTTTTATAGCTTTCTTTTATGTTTTTTACCTTATCCTCAATAAAAAATCTTTACTCTCAATTCTAAAAAGCATTGTGCAGTATTTATAAAGAATTCTGCAAAACAAAAATATCTATAGGTATAATCAAATCAAGATTAAATAAAATAGATATTCAATCAATAACATCAGACAGGTTCAGCCTTTCTTTCCATAAGATTCAATTTCTTGAGTCACTTTTCATGTTCTAAATGCAGTAAAAAGTTATCGGTACATTCGCATCAATCCTACTTCATTAAGGATCCTTCGAGAATTTTTCAAAAATAGATCCACCTCATCGTAGTTACAACAAGCAAAAAGTAATTCTTCCCAGTACACGAAATTATAAACAAACAGCCTACATCCTCTCGACACGTCACTATTTCTGGAGAACTTTCATCCCGGGTTTACAAATACATAAAAAGTTGAAAAAAAACATACAAATAAGGATAATTTGTCGGATCAAAGCATGTCTTCAGAAAAAATCGTAGATCATTATTTTAATTTGCATTAATTTTCACCTTGAACGGTCAAACGGGGTGCCTCACACCCCAAGAGCTTTCCAATTGTCAACTTTTTTTTCGAATAGTTAAATTGTCACTGAGGCTTTGGAGATTTTTTTCTATTTTGTATTATTTCAACATTAATCCTGATTTTTTTCCAGCCAAAAATATCTGAAGGTGTATTTAGAGGTGTGACCGTTAAGGGTTAATTTTATCCTACTACATTGACAACAATAGAGATTAACACACTAAATCCCAAAGTATCTGTAAGCCGCTCTTGAATCAAAAAAGTTGCAAATCATGGCAAATTTCTATGTAGTTATTCATTTTTTTGTTACGCTTATTCCGTGTTTGAATCATAAATGATACTCTGGGATTAACTGTGCAGATTAAACTAATTCTCCCCGATCTTCTGTGCTATATACTGGCAGGAATACATATATTGATCAATCATATAGTTATCAGTTGTTGCATAGTTTTGATCTGATAGCTAGAGACTGATGCTTTGCAATTTAGTGCATTCAGATATTATTAAATTCACACCTAAAATCCTAAGTTATAAACGTTTCATTGATCTTCTATGAAAACTTATTTAAAAACATAAACAGTTCATGAGACATTGATAATTTATAAATTAGCTGTCTGATCAAAACATAAACTTCTCAATCGATTATCGATTCTTCGCGTTGTTTTGATCCAACTCCTAAAAATGATACTACATTCAAAACTATCATTTTTGATCCCAACTTGAAACAATACAATTAAAAGCTTGCCTTTAGATCGAACTTCGGATATAAATCAAAAACTATTGGGATTAATGCTACAAATTGGATTTTTCTTGATGTAAGTTCACAAATCAAAGATATTGTTGAGCAGGAGTGGGAATATCAGCCAGAATCTGACAAGCATGAAAGGACTAAGTGGAGGGTAAAGATAACCTAAACCTAAAAGTTGGCTTATCTTTTACTCACTTTTTGTCTATATCACTCAAGAATATGGATTGATTCACCCAAAGGATGATTCAAAGTTGATTAGCGGATGTGACAGGTGCTTTTCCGGCGAAGAAAACGAATGCAACTAGCCAGGTTTGCATAGAATTGGTTGTGATTGAAGCACTCCAAGAAAAGCTTAAAGCACACACTCGCGAACGACGACTGCGGGGTAAGAGCGACGTATGGACGCGACGGGCGTCGCGACGATACTGCGCCCTATTGGATGGCCCTGCGCAAATATACCAGTACCCCCCTTACGCCCCGCA
>CAKNYM010052804.1:607722-622170 GCA_932195095.1 Andricus curvator
CCTTGGACACGAGCAACCCCCGACCCCGATATCCCTTGCGCTATTGTCCGAAGGAATCGGAACTGATGGGGCCGCTTTGTACTTCCGATTGCGCGCTTTCGTACAGCGCTTTTACTGTCTTCATTAGTTCTTGGAGGTGCGTAGATGCTTCACGAGGCGTGTAATGGACACGCATCCGCATGCTCAAAGGTTGTTAATATGAGCACCACACGACCCCTAAGGCTATGGGGAGTAACTACCCTGTCGGAGCCTACTCTTGTGTAAGAGTGACTCTCGGGTTTTTTCATCTGAGCGGACAGATAATGCTCTACCTAGAAATGCTTTTTTCAGATATTCCACGGAGAAAAAAATAATATATGGAGAAAAGAGTTTTTCTTTGAATCTAGGAAATGATTATGTGAAATCAGTACGAGGAAATATCATTTCGATCGGAAGAAAACTTATATATGTCTTTTCCAAAGAATGAGATATCTATCAAAGTATAAAGCAATCGCAAAAGTCTCTGAGAGGAAATTTGCATCAGGATCAAGGAAAATTCTCTTATAAAGCTAATAGAATATTCTACTTTCATTTCGAAGATAATTCTCCATAAGATTTTGCTAAATTATTAAGATGTTTTTAGAATTTTTTCCCCAGATTCTATCCTAGGGTCTAACATGGTGTGAAAAAGTCGAAAGATGGCAAATAATGATTGTACTCACTACCTGATTAAATTAAATAATATTTTTATGAATAATACTAAAATCTCAATAATTTATAAAAATATTATTGAGACTTGCCTTTTAAATGGTCGTAAGAACTTTGAAAAATGTTAATTATTTCTAGAGTGATTCCACTATTCAAAAACACCGAAATTTGATGTTTTTTTTCAATATCTTTTTCGAAAATTGACATTTTTCATTCAACTTGGGTGTATTAGACTCGAAATTTTATTGACTTCCATAATATTGTGAGTTGGAAAAAATTTAATGTTAATATTATAAAAATAAGACACTTTAGCAACAGCTCAAACAATAGATGTGCAGATAATTTTAGCAGGTAGTGTATCAACTTTGCTCCTAGAGCCTTTTTTGGAATACATGGAAAAAATAGATTTTTATCTGTGACACCAAAAATTATTGGGAATTTTGTTGCATTTTATTTTAAACAATGAACATTTTCATTGTGTTTTCATTTGGTGAAGATGTGGATGTTGAGGGTTAGTATATTTTATATTGAAAAATAAGAGATCCTTCTGGATGTTAAAATTGTATAGTAATAAAATAGGATTTCGAAAACAAGTTTTCGCAGACCGGGAAATAGATAAGGAATTTGAGAATTGAAAAAAAATGAAGAAGATGTCTTATATTTTTGTTCAATTCTCAGATTCTAGACGTTCAAAGTTTGTATCTTGTTAGACGATACGGTATTGTACCTTTTAGGCATTCTAAAATTTGAGTGGATCATATCAATGTATCTACGAACAATTTATTGAAGTAGAAAGCATCAAAAGACGTTTAAAAAAGTTTTCTTCCACTTATTTGAACTGAAATTGGAATTTTTACAAAATAATGCAAGAGAAGACCTCTAAAAACCTCCTCATGCACTACAAAATATGACGATTGTAAAAGAAAAGATTTTTAAACAAAATGAATTTTGAAAATATTTTTTTGAACAAAAGTTATTTCCGAGAACAATTTCTAGTATGAGTAGCATAAGAAAGCTTTCCTCGTTATATAAATGCGCTCCTGTTATATACCCATATGTATAAAGTCTGATGGAATTTATGCATGAGGAACTTGACAATTTACATGCTTATAGACAATTGTATTCAAGGATAAATTAACATTTACTGATATTGACTTTGAAGTCGGCATTATTTCCCTTATTTCCGAAAATTTTATATGAAAATTAAAAAAAAAAATTATTTATTTTTTTTAGAGTATGATGGAGTTGACAATTCAGCTTCAACATGCATAGTTTTTTACGAATTTCCAAAGGATTTATGAGAAGCTCATCAATTTCAAACTTCTGCAAACGACGGGTCTTTTAACATTCTGTGGAAACTAATTGTTCATAAAGGATATGATCGATTATAATAAATTTATTATACAAAGTACGTGATAAATGTAAGCGTGACAGTTGACACAAAAATCGAGGGAAGCAAATATAATTAATTTTTTCAGACTGTATCTACAAACTATACCATATAAATATTGCCTTTTCAAGGTGTATAATTTATTTAAAAAGGGTGCTTGGAACATAAGAGATCAATTTATCTGAAAATCACTCATATACGTCTACGTTGTGAATGGTGGATTATACTTCAGACTTGCTAAATCACTTAGCACTTTGGATATTAGGGTGGAACGAAAATGCTGAGTTTTATCGTTTCATCCATCGAATTATTTGAGTTCTGTGAAGAAAATTTGTGGTTTAATATAAAAAAGAAGTAAACAAATTTTTTGAAATCAGTCAATATTTGCTGTTCGGTTTTTTCATTGTGAAATTCAAAAAACCCATCCTGTGTGTGATAAAATTTTGGCGAATTTGTTTAGATCCAGTTTTCGGCGATCAAAAGTTTTCTGAAAAATAATTTATAAAGATGAACTTTTTGCCGTGTTTCTTTAATTTTAAATTCAATTCTGTTTTTATTCTGGCCTTTTACGGCATTTCGACTCCTTTAAATAAGAAATAAAGTAAAAGTCAAATGCCGTAAAAGGTCACAATAAAAGGAGAATTGCATTTTTTTGAAATGCTTGTTCTATTAGCTAGAATTTTTAGAAAATGTGCAAAGAAATCCATTTTTTACTATTGCACATTTTCCGTACGAAAGCTCAACATGTCTTGCATGAAATGTTTCTAGCTAGTATTTGTGTGTCGCTTGAAAATATGTATACTTTAATGGGTGCAAAAGTTATTTTAAATTCAGAGCCAAATATGACGACCCTAAATACAAAAAATATAAAATATCAATATTTGTTTTGTGACTGTGAAAATTGTTTATATGTTAAGATCAAAACACATTCAAGTGCCTATTATTTTTCGAGGATCCTAGAAGAAAACAAATCGAAGACTTCATTTACTGTTACTAACAGAAGATATAAAGCAGGGGGTTGAAACTTTGGGAAAAATTTGTTTTCATTAAGGAGGGGAAAATGTAGGTCAAACGTAGGTGTCATTTCCTTAGGGGGCACTCTGACAGTCTAACCATGCTCTTTCGGTTATACCTTTTATGACTTATCGACCATGGAAAGGAAATTAATGTATTGAAAAAAAGGTTTATATATAAATAATAAATTTAGTATATGTTTTACATAAAAAATTTATAATTTTAACTAGGAAAATAAAGAAACCTGAGTATATAAAATTCAATTAAACAAAATTAATTTTGAATCAAATGAAAAGAACTGTGTATCCATTATATGTTGTTACTAAGCTTCAACTTTTTAAATAATTAAAAAGGATGATGGCAGTTTTGATATTGAAAATTTTCTAGCTTCTTTGCACAGATGTTTAATAATACCTTTTTTACGATAACGCACGTCACATAACGTGTAAAAGTTTTTCGCAACTATTGTTATCTCTGTTTCCTCTTGTTTTACGGTCTTTTCGAAGTTGAGCTTCCGATTCAGGTCAACAGTCCATTCGCGTACGCAGATTCAACTTTACAACTTCCATGATCCCGCAATTCCCTGCGGGCTGTTTTTATCTTTGTTTTTTGTTCTTTGCCCTAACCCAATAAACGAATAGCTGAAATCGCGAGTCACTTTTACAACCGTCTTTCGAATCGAATTACTCCTCTCTCTTTCGAAGTCCTTTTTCCGATAAAGCGTTTTCCTCCAAGCGTCACAGGTATCTCTACTCCTCTACTGTCGCTTAATTGTGATTGATTTCCGGTGATTTTGTCTTGTTTCATCTCCTCTACTCTCCTCAAACAACCTCACGCTTCTGCTCTGCCTTCATGTCCCCGATGCATCAGTTATAGTTATGTTTCACATAGGGTGCGAAGTACGATAAATCACGTCCTGAGTAGACGAAATTTTGGTAAATGACATTTTTTTTCATCAAACACAGATTAATGTTTCTGAGTCAATGTTATTTGAGCTCATAAGTATAAATAACATTAGATTTCTTCGATATACACCTAATTTTTTAAAAGCTTACTTATTTCTGACGTATAATAGAGATTGATTAATCTGCAAAGAATAATAAGACATGTGCACGCCCCTTTTCTTTGTGGCATTCCAGCCAAGGTAATCGGGAATTTAAAAATAAAAGGATTCACTCATTTGAAAGATTGTTAGCAACCCTTTGAGTCTCGTGATTATAACATCTCAGCCGTGCATTGTGTCTCACTCACCTCAGAAAAGCTGACGATCCTAGGAACACATGTATACGGTCGAGCACGTCGAAGTCAGTGCATGGCTCACTGCTTCACAAAAAGGCTTTACAGCTTACACCTTTGCAACGCCTAAGCGGAGAACTACATATAGCTGATTACCCTTCGTGATCACTGGACTGGAAACACCTGCCATGCTCCGATAAATAATTAAGGATACCCTGTGTGAAGGCTTCCTGTACTAGCCACTTTCAGCTCTCATCTAATCAACCCCGTACACATCATATTTTATACTTATTATTTTTATTTACAATAGAAAATTATTTTCCTTCAGCCAGCTCACGAGGTGTAAAACAATTTTTCACTGCGATCAGCAACAAGCAATAGTTGTTAACATTTACTTCTGCATATAATTTTATAAAAGCTATTATCTCGTAATCTCCATGTGATAGGAAAATATTTAATAGTGGCTACTGTTTAACGAATAAAAATCCTCCTGCTCTCCTCTATCCTGCTGTTATCTCTATCCATTTATTACCTGCCGCCCCCTCCTTCATTCTATATCCTGCCATCCATGATCCTCCTTCCTGCTGACATCCGCTGTCCTCCCATATCCAGTCATCCTCCATCCTGCCCTCCTCCTTCCTACCATCCTTTATCCTGCTGCCCTTCTTCATACAGACCCACTCTGCTCTCTCCCACTCTGTCATCCATGATCCTGTCCTGCTCTATCCTGGCCCTATAATCATGCTCTCCTCAATACTGGCATCACCCAACCGGTCTTCCTTCCAGTTGATACCTCCTCCCCTCCACCATCCTGCTATCCATCATCCTGCCCTCCTCCTTCCCACCGACCCTTCCTGTCCTCTTCTATTCTACCATCCTTCATCCTGCTGTCCTCCTTGCTGCAGACCCCTCCTGCTCTCTTCCACCCTGCTATCGAAGATCCTGTTCTCCTCCATCCTGGCCCTACAATCCTGCTATCCTCCATCCTGCTATCACCCAACCGGTCCTCCTTCCAGCCGATACCTCCTTCCCTCCACAAGCCTGCCATCCATCATCCTGCCATCCTCCTTCCTGCTGACTCCCACTGTCCTCCCATGTCTACTCATCCACCATCCTGCGCTCCTCCTTCCTACCGAACCTTCCTACCTTCTCCATTCCTGCTGATTTCTTCTTTATCCTGCCCACCTTCCTACCGACCCCTTCTGCCACCTTCTATCCTCCCATCCTTTATCCTGCTATCCACCTTCCTGCAGACCCCTCCTTCTCTGTTCCCCCCTGCCATCTACAATCGTGTCCTCCTCCTTCCTGCCGGAATGCCTCCTATAATTCCCTCCAGAGACCATATTCTTATCCCTTCACACTATCTCCTCAGGGTAGCCGAAAAAATTCGATTTCAAGATTTTTTCATTCTTCCCAATATTTTATAAACGGAACAAAACAATAAAATTTCAAATTGGAATTAAAAAATTGTATATTTCTTTATTCGTTTCAAACTTGTTTATTCATTTAAACCAAAAAAGATGACTTTTTGTGATAAAAGATGAATTTTCAAACAAAAAGAACGAATTTTTAATAAATCAGTTGAATTTTTTACCAAAAAGGTGATTTTTTAAGAAAATAATTAAATTGTCAACAAAATAATTAAAATTTTAACAAAATAGTTGAATTTTGAACCAAATTCTTAAATTGTCCACTCATAAAGATGAAGTTTGAACCAAATAGTGGAATTTTCGAAGAAAACAGACTAAAATTCGACCAAAATCCGTTACATTTTTAACCAAATAAATCAATTTCTCAGGAGACAGTTGGATTTTTAAAAAAAGGATGAATTTTTAATCCAAAAGAACGAATTTTTTTTCCCAATAGATGAATATTCAACAAAAAAGTTGAATTTGCGACCATGAAGAATGACTTTTAATTAAAATGCTTGAATTTTTAACAAAATATTAATTAAATTTTCAACAAAATAGTTTCATTTGTAACCGCACACTTCAATTTTCTACGTACAAAGATTGATTTTTAACCAAATAATCGACTTTTCAAACAAAAAAAATAAACTTCAACCAAAAACAGTTTCATTTTGAACTAAATTGTTCAATTTTCAACAAAAAGATGAATTATTGACAACAAATGTAATAGTTGATATTTGAACAAAAAGAAAAATAAGAATTTTCAACAAAATAGTTAAATTTTCAACTAAAAAAATATATTTCCATTTGAAAAAATTAATGCTTAACAACAACAAAAAGAAATTTCCACAAAAAAGTTAATTTTTAACCATAATAGAGGAAATTTCAAAACAAGAAGATTAATTTTCAACCAAAAGAGACGAAATTTCTACTAAAAATTGTTCAACAAAATAGTTAAATTTTCAACCAAGTAGTTCATTTTTCAATCAAAAAACATGATTTTCAACAAATAATGTAATAGTAGATATTTCAACAAAAAATATTTTTATTTAAAATAAAAAAGACGAATATTCAATCAAGAAGATTAATTTTCTGCTAAAAAACAAATTTTCAACAAAATACATGGAATTTTAAACTAATAATTAAGTTTTTAACTGAAAAAGATCAATTATCAACCAAAAATGATGAAGTTAAATTCTAAGAAAAAAAATTATATAAAAAAACTAATTTTCCACCAAATGGTCCAATCTTCAACCAAAAAGACGAATTTTCAACAAATAAAGATTTTTCAATACGAAAAAAAAGTTCTTCCAAATTATTGAACTTTAAAGATAAAAGACGAAATTCCTAGAAAATAGTTGAATTTTCCACACAAAAATTAATTTTTCACCAAAAAAGAGGAAATTTCAAGCCAAAGATGTTGGTTTTCTACCAAAAAGACGAATATCCAACTAAAACGGATCAATTTTAAACAAAAAATGTAAAAGTTCCTTTCTCATTTGAAAAAATTTATTTTAAACCCAAAAACGAATATAAGACAAAATAGTTAAATTTTCAACCAAAGAGATAAAACATTAACCAAAATAATAAATTTTTAGTAAAGCAGTTCAACTTTTACTCAAGTAATTGAATCTTCAATTAAAAAAGATCAATCTTTAAAAAAATAATTAAACTCTCAACCAAAGAGATGAATTTTCAACAAACAATGTGATAGTAGATATGTCAACCAAAAATATTTTAATGTAAAATAAAAAAAGTACGAATTCAACCTGAAGAGACTAATTTTCAACAAAATAGTTGAATTCTCGACCAAAGAAGATCAATTTTTGACCAAACAGTTGAATTTTTATCAAAAAAAGATTAAATTTCTACTAAAAAACATGAACTTTTTGAACCAAACAGACAAATTTACTAAAATTATAATTGTCAGGAGACAGCAACTGCAAAAAAAGGAAATACAAATCCAAGGGAAATAAATAATTAACAAGAATATTATATCAGGGAGGTTGCAAAACTTCGTTTTCAAAATTCCCTAATTTATCCCTGGCAAATTTTTTATTTTCCCTGGCCATTAACATTCAAAAACCAGAATCTTGATCTTGTAAAATTTTTAACATTGAATTTTTTCTAAACGGAATACAAAAATTTCAATTTAAAATTTCAAAATTTATCATCCTTGACAGTTATTTAAAGTGCCCCTCACAGAAATTCCTTGACTGTTGCAAGATTTTTTTTCAAAATCTCCGACTTTCGCTGACCAAATAAAATTCCTTGCCTTTTCCCTGATTTTCAGGTTATCAAGAAAATCCTGACTCCTAAACCCTGCCCACCACAAATTTCCTGTTAATCCTGTTCTAATATCCCTCCCCCTAATTATTATTTATTTATCATTTCCCCTAACCCTCCACCTTTTCTTACGAAATCCTACTTCCGACCCTTCCACATTTTTTGAACGTCTCCCACCTTCCTAATTCTTATTTATTTCTTTCAACTTCAACAAACCTCAATTTTCACAACATTTACCCTCCCCACCCCCACCCCCGTCCTCTGATTGTAAATCGACATTATACTTATCTATCTCTATAATTTAAAAAGACATCACTGCAGTCGATGTTTGATGAATTATTGAAGCCCTCCAAACTCCTGTCCCGGCTGACCCTACGCATCCCTTTCTACTTACGTCTTCCAAACGCTGCCCCACCATCCTATTTCCTCTCCATCCTACACTGATGAACTGATCTCCTTTCTCCATTAATATTATTTATTTATTATTTCTCCAGACCCACCGTGTCCTCTTAACAAATTCCACCCCTCAACCCTTCTTTACTCTTCATCCCTGTTCATCCCACTCTGTTCGCCCTCCTCGCTAATTCTGGTTTATTTACTTTACAATTCGCCAACCCTCAATTTACATACTGTACCACCTTCCGCCTTGTATATTATTATATTTGGACTTGTAAACAGTTTGAAGAAAATTTGATCCTTTAGTCAGACTTTATTCGCAATTCTAATGGGATCCCAGTGGAACTTTTCTTTTACTCGGGGTAGTCCTCGGGATAGTCTTAAAGTTTTAACTTAAAAAAATACTGCCTTGAGAGCCTTATTTCGTAAAGTGTTATAAAATTTCCGTTATTTTCTTAATGCGCTCTTTTAGTATTAAAATTTTAAATTAAAATCTAAACCAAATATTAAAAATAAAAAATTAATCAAAATCCATTTCTGAAACCTGACAAAACATACTAAGGCAAGCCAAAAATGGCCATTATTGAATTTATTGAACTGAATAATTTTATTCTAATGGAAATTTTTTTTTGTATTTTCTCAGCTTTTTAAAATAATTATTATTATGAGCGCAAAAGATTAGCTGAATTTGCATTTGCATCTTTGTTATTATTTGTTATTATTGCTATTGTTTTATTTTTTTTATTTTTGATGTTAGGGTTCTTGACCAGGTAATTACGTTAAGAATTGTGATGTTAATTTTTTGTCTACTGGTCTAAAATCAATATTTTTTGAACATTGATTTTTTCAATTGTGAAAAAAATGCTCTCTTGCTCCGCTAGGATTCGAACACCAGGTCTTTCAGATTGCCGGTCTGATGCTCAGACAAAAAAATTAACATCACAATTATTAACGTAATTACCTGGTCAAGAACCCTGACATGAAAAATAAAAATTTGAACTTTCATGTTTAGAAATTAAATCTTACAAGTATAAGGAATGACATTGGAATTCAACTTGTAAGGGTTGTGAAGAAAATAATCTCGTCTCTCCGTAGCTTAGCGGTTAGAGCATCAGACCGGCAATCTGAAAAACCTGGTGTTCAAATCCCAGCGGAGCAAGAGAACATTTTTTTCACAATTGAAAAAATTAATGTTGAAAAAATATTGATTTTAGACCAGTAGAGAAAAAAATTAACATGATAATTGTTATTGTTATTATTTATCACAAAATTCTCGAATAATAAAATTCCAAACAGTTTATAATATTACCAAATCGGAAAATTCCCGAATAATGAAATTCCCTACAGAAAATTGCGAATTATAAAATATTTGAACTAGGAAATTCCCGAATTTGCACAATTGAAAAAAATTGTTTTTTAATAAATATTATTTATTTATTAAAAATACAATAATCAAATATTTTTATCAAAGAAATTTTTTCTAATGTCTAAATCCAAACAAACTTTGCAGGATTCAATTCAGCACTGATTTATCTCGAAGTTACAAAAAATTTTTTTTAATTTACAACTTGATTTTTGAGAACGGTTTTTTGTAATTTTTTAAAAATACTATGCACTTTTTCAACCAAAATTTTTCATTCAGAAATATATTTTTTCAACTATTTTTATTTTTAATTCAAACAATGTATGTAAAAAATATTTAATTATTCTATTTTCAATTAATAAATAATATTTAGCAAAAGACAATTTTTTTAATTGTTTAAATTCTAGAATTAAGCAATTTTCTGTCGGGAATTTTCCAATTCGGAATTTTTATATTTCGGCAATTTCATAATTTTGAGAATTTTACAGTGCCGGGAATTTTATTTTCGGGATTTTTTTAGTCATCCCACCCAGACTTCCACATTTGTATATTGTACATGTTCTACTCCTACTCCATAGGTTTCTTAGGAATTCAGATTTTAGTGGGAATATTTTCAATATTTAAAATTACAAATAAGTAATAAATTTATAAGAATAATGGCATAAATTGTTTTAATGATAAAAATGTACTTATTTATATTTCACTATCTAGAATCAGTTCAATTTATGTAAATTTATTAAAAAAATTAATTTTGGTAGAAATGACACTTGATTTTAAATTAGAAATTTAAACTTAGAAATTTGACAAGCTTTAATAAGTTACAAAGAAATTTTCTTATAGTAAATAAATTATATATATATATATATAATAAATATATATTATAAATAAGTAAATTTTATTTATTTTTCATATTTATTGCCAACGGCCATACCACGCTGAAAAACCCAGTTCTCGTCAGATCACTGAAGTTAAGCAGCTTTGGACGCGGTTAGTACTTGGATGGGTGACCATTCAAGAATACTGAGTGCTGTTGGCACATCGTAGGTGTGGTGAGCCCACACTTGTAGTTATTTATAACTACAAGAAAACTATCCACCTAGAAACACTACCCGAATCGAGTAGTGTCACGCCTACCCTGAAAGGGAAAATGGCTTAATGGCATACATTACATTGTTCGAACTATTTTATTTCATGTACAATTTCACTTTTTCAACAATTTTATTGTTTGAATAATTTTATTTCTTTTACAATTTTATTTCTTCCACAATTCTAATTTTTCAACAATTAAGATTTTTCAACAATTTCACTTTTGAATCAATTTGATTTCTTCAAAAATTTCATTTTTAAATCAATTTCATTTTTCAAACAATTTCATTTCTCCCAAAATTTTATTTTACCAATACTTGATAAATTAATATTTAGTTACGTAAATAATAATTAATTAAGAAAAGAAAATAATATTAATGCATCTTAAAATTACTTAAATTAAAAATTACATAAATTTATAGTTGAAATATATTTTTTCATTTTAGGGTCGAAATTGTATAGTTTAAATGGATTAGGAAAGGTTTAGTTATTTATGGACTCTCTCCGCCTTTCAAGGAAGATTCACTTCTTGTTTTTGCTTATTATGTTATTTATCTTAAACTTCAAAATTACCAATTTTAAAATTATTTATTCTCGACTCTATGAGAAACAACTGTAGTTATTTTCAACTAAAATAACCAATATTTATAATCCTAAATGAGCTTTTGATAATCATCACTTTAAACCTTTTCAAGCAAAAACCATCATTTTCGAAATTAAAAATATACCACTTCTCATTATTGTTTTGATAACCACATTTTTTGAGGCTCATTCTTATATCCTAAGTATTTAATTTTCAAAATTGAATTATTTTATTACAAATAATTTATATGTATAATTTAAATATTTTAAATTATCTTTAAAAATATTTTCTTTAAATAATGATATAAAATTACAGTTTTTTCTGTAATTTTCCACTTTTTAACTAGTGGAAGCTAATAATTAATTCAATTTAACAAACCATATTGTTTGAACAATGTATTTATTGCTCATAACTATCTTCTACCATATTAATGCTAGATAGTTGCTGTTTTATCTGAAATTTTGAATTTTTTATCCACTTTGTACTCAGAAAAGGGTAATAATTTATGAAATTCAACAAAAATAATTGTTTAAACAAATTATTGTTTATGACTATCTTTCCCTATATTAATTTTAGATAGTTACGTTTCTTTTTTAATTTTTAACTTTTTGTCTACTTTTTACTTAGTGAGGTGATAATTAATGCAAGTTAACGAACATAATTATTTAAACAATTGATTATTGTTTACAACTATCTTCTCTTAGCGTAATGCTGAACAGTTGTGTTTTTTTTAGAAATTTTCAGTTCTGCTGTGACGTTTTAGTTATATACAAATAATAAATAAATATCAACAAAATCATTTGTTAAATATTATTGTATGTTTTAAAAGAACATTATTCTTTCTCTTTTGCAAATGTTTTAAAAGTATTATTTTAAACTAAAAGACTATCTTACAATAGAGATAAAAACAAAGAATGGAATAATTAGGAGTAGGTGGGAGGAGTAGGTCTGTAAATGACTTTCACAAATAACTGTTTTATTTCAAAAACCATATTCACAAAAAAGAAAGAGTTTGTTCAAAAATTGATTCTCTCTAATGTTTATTTATTATTTGTTCATAACTAAAAAGCCGAAGCAAAGTTAAAAATTTCAGAAAAAGCTGCAACTTTCTAACAATTATCTAAGAGAAGGTAGTTATAAACAATAATAAATTGTTCAAACAATGATGTTTGTAAATTGAATTAATTATCACCTCACTAAGTGAAAAGTGGACAAATAGTTAAAAATTTCAGGAAAAACCGCTAACATCTAGCATTAATATAGGAGAAGATAGTTATGAAAAATAGTAATTTGTCTATACAATTATGTTTGCTAAATTGCATTAATTATTACCTCACTCTAAGTACAAAGTAGACAAAAAGTTGCAAATTTTAGAACGAACCGCAACTATATAGGATTGCTATGGAAGAAAATATTTATAGACAAAAATAATTTGTTTAAACAATTATGTTTGTTACATTTTATTAATTGTTACCTCGCTCGGAGTGAAAAGTGGACAAAATCTTGAATATTTCAGAAAATAAACGCAACTTTCCAGCATTATTCAAAGACAATATTATAAGGAGTAATATTAAATTGTTTAAATGATTATTTTTGTTAACTTTAATTAATTATAACCTTACTCTAATTGAAAAGATGAAAACAAGTTGAAAAATTCGGGAAAACTGCGACTTTCTAGCTCTATTCTAAGAGAATATTGCTAAAAACAATAATAAATTGTTTAAAAAATTTATATAAACATCTCATTATCTGTTTTAAGTATTATTTTATGTATTAGAAACAATTTTTATCAAAAACCTTGCAAAAAATCATAATTAGCGCCAAAAACTTGCAAAATCCAATTTTTCACTTATGGGTTTTTTTGGGACCCTATAAAACAAACTTATGGGGGTGATATTTAAAAAGTAATTTTTGATTCGTATTTCATGGCTAATTATAGAGAAATGTTTAGTTTCAACTCGATTCTTTTAATATTGACGATTCTGAATAAAATTTACAAAAACGTCTTTTTTTCTTATGGGAAATACGTGTTAAACGTCATGGGGTTTGCGAAAATTCTCAATATGAATACAAAAAATATATTCTTTTTTATTTGAACAAATTTCCGAACGATATTATAATATAATACACGATGAATATTTAATTTTTTCCTTTTTTGATCTTCTTTAGGGTTGTAGAAGTATTATTTTATAAAAATAGTAACACTGTCGAATAAACTTTTCAAATTAAGTTATTCATTTCAATGAACTCAATAATGATATAGTGAAATTTTCAAAGTGTGGACGATAATATAATATAATAGAAGATGAATATTTAATTTCTTCCTTTTTTGATCTTCTTTAGGGTTTCAGAAGTATTATTTTATTTAAAAAATAACACTGTCGAATGAGCTTTTTGAATTAAGTTATTACTTTCAATAAATTCAATAATGATATAGTGAAATTTTTAAAGTGTTGTGCCTGCAAAAATTTCATAATTTATTTTTTAATTATTGAAAAGTGCAAGGTTTCAGGCATAAGTCCGCATATTTTCCTTAAAATTAATTATTTTTTACAAAAATATGGCGATTTCTGAGACAAGTTGTCGGAAATATTTCAAAATTCTAATCAAACATATAAACGCAAAATGACTTTTTACGTTCTCATCATAATGAGAAGGTGAATACTGACAATCGCGGATTACTTTAAATCTCCACGTTTCGAGACCCGCTGTATACCGGGTAACTTTTGAAAGACTAATCGGATTCAGTTACAATTTGGCATACAGTTTTAGGGACCAAAAATAAAGATCGAGCTCGTTAACCAGCTATTTCGGATAAATATTCAAAAAGTTAGAGCAGTTTCAAATTTTAAATCATTTTTTTCTGAAAAAAGATCTTCTCCTTTCGCTCCGCTGGGAATCGAACCACAGAACTACTGAATACCGGTCAGGTGCTTTCCCATTAAGCTACGAGAGAGATCGAGAGAAGAAACTTTTTTCAGAAATACACGCATTATTT
>CAKNYM010052806.1:0-57638 GCA_932195095.1 Andricus curvator
TAAACTGGATGGAGGATGCACAGGATAGAGATGCGTGGCGGTTTCGGGTAGATGAGGCGATGAACTTTCGAGTTCGAATCGCTAATCGATAATAATAATAATAATAATTTCACAGGGCCCACTTACACCGGCGAGCGTACAGTATGCCTGCGTAGATTAAGCTAGCTTACATACGAGAGCGGCTCAGATTCGCTTTGGCGCAAAAGCGCTTCCGGCTTTTGCGCTGACGCGAATCTGGCCACTCTCATTTAAGGTAGATTATTCTACGCCCACTTACTTCATACTCGCTGGTGTAACTGAGCTCAAAGCAATCACAATGAATGTACTTACACCGTACGCTTAGAGAGGGCGTAACAAGCGTAAACCGTAAAAAGCGTAGGGTAACTTAAGTCTCGAAAGACGCGTAAAAGCAGGGGTGCCAACATTTCCCCAATTCGGAATCGTCGGTAAAGTTGTGATGTCTCGTGACACGTAATTGCGCCTTTTGATGTCCGGCACGAAGTAGTATAAGGAGACCCCACTCCCATGCGGTCTTTGGAAAATTTGGACGTATAGATTCGGATTTAGTTAGTTTGCATCGTTCGCAGCGCCTCTTGCAGAAAAGCGTTGAAATAGAAGATTTACAAATGGCGGGGCCAATAGTGTAAGCCGGGTGTAAACAAACGCATACATGCTTGTCACGAAACACAGATTGTACGAATGTGTTTGCTTGTATGTATGTAGATCTGTATGTATGTATGCATGTTCCCTCAGGAGGCGCTACGAGCGATGCAAACTAACTAAATCCGAATCCACGCATCCAAATTTTCCAGGAGTGGGGTCTCCTTATACTACTTTGTGCTGTCAGAGTTGAGTGTTTGTGATATTTATTAAATAAAAACAATTATTCGTGCACTAATTGGAAGGATACTTGAATAATAAATTCAGTTCTGTGAGAGGTAAGTACTAAGTGATCACATATTTTGCGAAAATCATTCTTATTCCCACCTTGAATATATTATTGAATAATATTTAGTTTTAATTTCTGAAAGTAGGTTACCATTTATTTTTCAAAAAAAAAGTGCTACTCATTTCGAGCGATTTTTGAAGCTATTCCACAAAAAGGTTACGTTCAATAAGCAAATCTTCCACTTTTAATTAAAAATATAAAAAATAAAACTCAAGTACAAAACTATAAACATAACCTCAATATGTTTTCGAGATGGAAATAATGACTCTCACAAAATGTGTGGTTACTTATTACTTACCTCTCACGGAACTGAATTTTTTATTCAAGAAAAGTACTGTGGACCTGACAACAAAAGACGCAATTACGTGTCACGAGGCAACACAACTCGACCGACGATTCGGAATTGCGGAAATGTTGGCAGCCCTACTGTTACGCGTCTTTCGAGACTTAACTTACCCTACGCTTTTTACCATTCACGCTTGTTACGCCCTCTCTAAGCGTACGTTGTAAGTACACTCAATAAGCTTTAAACAATGCTTCACTGCCTCAATTCCATTCAAGAACCTAAATGTAGATAATCATTTTGTCAACAAGAAGATAATGGCTAGTATATATACAACTGCTAGTTCAACCTGTTATTACAGTTACAGCTAAGTCATTCTTTAAACAACAGTTCTGGGTCTCTAGAAAAATGAGAATTTTTATTTGTGCTCTCCTCTTCATTTTCATTATATTTCTTAATTCTGTTCGTAAGTAGAATATAATACAATATCAAATCCGACACAAATTAAAATGTTTTTTCAAATTATTTTGTTCGAAGTGTGGCAAGAGTCTACAAATTACAAACAAAGAACGTGGCGGATTTGAGAACTTTGGTTTACAGCTGACACGTCATTCGTCCACGTTGCTGAATTTTCAATCAAACGTGAATGAATTTTCTTTTATTTCCGTTGACGAACTAGGTTTCAACTACTTGTTTGGTTGAAAAGCAGATACATTTTCATGAGATTTTTGACAGTGTACCCGCATAAGTGTGAAATGTTGGTTGCATGATAACGGACATTTTTGCAACATATGTTAAAAAAATTTCACTTCCAATCTATTCCCTTCCTTCTCTGTATCTAAAATTTTTGTTTCATTATATAACTAATGAAATAAACAAAAAACTTTTGACATAAAAATTTTTTGCTAAAATGCTTTGAATCAAAAATTCTTTGTAGACGTCTTTTCTGCTTAGATTTAAAAGCCACTGTCTACCTTTATTTCGGACCAAATATTTATTGTTAAATGATTCTTCAATCAAAAAACCCCTTTAGTGTTTCGTAGCCCTGGGCATAAGCACTTATAGTTTTGGTCGGGTGTCCGTCCGTCCTTCGTACTTTTTTCTAAGGTGGGGAAGTAAGAAAAGGGGAATGTAGGGGGATTACGAGAGGAAAGTATAGTCGGGGGATGTTTGAACGATTTAATTAACTTTTTTTTAAGGAAAATAATTCCAAAAAATTCATTTGTTTTTAATTTAAAAAAAAATTTGAATTTTTTTTTTTATTTTTTTTAAAGTTTCTCTTCTTTTGAAATTTTTGTCTCGCAATTGTTTCGTTGAAATTTTTTTTTTTTTTTTTAAAAGAAAAACATTTTCTCAAGCTTCTACTGGGACTCAATTTCTTTGTAGGCGCACGGCGCCTACTTTGACTAAATTCTATTTTTTTACAGAATCTATGAATAAGGCTGGTACTAGTAGATATCAGCACACCTCGCAAAAGCGACTTCGTGTGGGTCAAATAGTGTACCTTAGAGGGCATCCCGAGGGATGTATTTTTAAACTGGTTTTGCATGGAATGAAAGAGTTATTTTCTGAAAAGGAAGCCAAGGATATCTGGATGCACTGGGAGCAACTACCCATCCTCCGAGGTTCGAATTCGAATAATAATTCGCAGCTTATCAAGTGAAGAGCACCCCCTTCCCAATACCCCCCCCACTCCACAATTGGGGTTTTATACAAAATTGTTTACTCCGAGTATCGCTTGGAGGCATATGTTAATATTAACTAACCTTGTTCAAATTTTTAGTATTGTATATAATTATTTTGACTTGTTTTTCAAACTAAAGAAAAATGGTTGATATTCGGAAAAATTAAAATTTCATTTCTTGGATAATTGTTAATAGATTTACAATTAAGTCCAATTTAGTAGTTCTAGGATAAGACGTTTTTCAAACTTCAAGATAATTAGTCACTATATTTTTCTTATAGGAGAAAGACCTCTTGAGAGTGGTGATTTATTAGTCCGCCAAAGAAAAGCTATTGCAAAACTCGAAGGACTTTCGTTTCATGGAATTGTTCCGGAATATGCTGGTAATTTAACAACTAAAATACAATTTAAAACCAATATTAGAGAATTCTGCCAAAAAATGTATAGTGTTTTTCCTAATTATGAAGTGCTTTGTCGGCGGATCAAGAGGTGTCATGGAAGTGTGCAACACCTTTCCCCCACTCCAACCCTTCTGAGGATTTCAATGATAATTCTTTGCTTATCAAGTGGAGGGATTTGCCCCCCCCCCCACCCCGCCACTCTCCTCGACACCGCCCCATAGTGAGGCAAAACAAGTTTTTCTGGACAAATTAGTCTAGAGCTTACAATTTTGATTCGATTTGAGCATTAAAAAAATGAAAGTTTACTAAATTTTAAATATTTTTATGAGAGCCGACTTTTAAATTAAAAAAAAAATTTATTCAACAAACAAAGGAAATATTTACAAAAAATGCTTGTTTTATTTTATCAATGAGCAAAAATTCTTTTTTATAAATAATTTTACTACAAAATTCATGATTACGTCATTTTGTAAGAGAGGGCCACCGTTTTTTGAATAATTAAAATTGTACTGTCCGTGATAGCTTCACCTGCAGTAATTATGCTTCTGGATATAGCTGCCTTTCAATCTTTGCTCTGTATTTGTATTTTTTCTAGAATTTATTTAAATATGGAAATAACAAATATTGTCTCCTGACAAAGTCTCTTAGTAAATAAGGTCGTTTCAGAGTTACTGGCAGTCGATTTTAAAACAAAAAACATCAATTTTTTAACAAGTAGTCCAGTTGTGAATTTGTTTATTAAATCAACAATTATTATTGGTTGATAAAGCATCATAAGAGAAGTATTTGTGCAAGTAATTTAAAATTTATTTTTTCGAAAAAACGAAATCTTTCTGTTGAAAATTGACGAAAATTCGAATTTTTCAGCAAAGTTTTTTAAAACAATTAACAATTTTTATCAGGTATTAAAAATAGTACATATTATTTATTCCTGACAAATTTGTTTATCAATTTTCTTAAAGGATCAAAGTTTTTATAGCGCGAGATGACTAAGATATGCATTTTTTTGTTAAATTTGTTCAGGACATTAACAATTACTTTGGATTGCAGGCAAATTATAACTAAGAATTTTTTTACCTATATGTTGAACAAAAGGTTTTAAAATAAAGTCTTCAAGTATTTAAAATCTTGAAGTAGCACTTTTATTCATCAATTCGTTAATATAAAAATGTAAAATAAATTCCTGGAAATAAAATCTGCTGGATATTATCCATAAGAAATATTTGTTTGTAAAAAGTAGCAAATAAAGTTGGATCAAAATTTAAATTTCTAGGCTAATTTGTTTTTACCTGAAGTAAAGTGCCTACTATCGGTGATAAAAATCTTGGTATTAAAAAGTGGGTTAAGCAAAAATTATAAATCAATGACGGAATTACCATTTTGAAGGTCAATCTGTTTTACGTTAATGAGCCTGCCACCAATATGCCAGAAAATTTGTTATGCCTCACAGACTAAAAAATCTCACAGAAAGTAAGGAAATTTGACGGGTTGCAACGACAATGAACTTTGAAGTATAGTTTTTTTATCAAAAGAAATAATAGAAAGAGTCTGAAAAAATTCGTAATGGTACTTTAAAAATTGCTCAACCAGTTGCTTTGGACAAATTTCAAAATATACGCACAAACGTTTCATTAATATAAAGCTTTTGGTTCATTATCATACAGTCTTTTGGTTCTAATTGAGATAATTATGTTTTCAAATTTGAGGCTCTCATTTACACTATCTGGAATTATTTCCAATTTCGAAAGAATATGTAACTTTATTGTTTTTTTTCTTGGTGTAAATTGCTGTATATGAAGACACTTTTTTCATGGGGAAAAAGTGTAAGTAACCAGAAAGATGCATTATTGTTGCTGTGATCGTTCTCGTCTTTCCTAAAAATGTGCTTCCGAACTTTTGCTCTGACCTTCGCTCATGCTTTGTCCATAGCAAAAAGGCACACTGCTGGTTTCTTGCACTTGTTGTGCAAGACAAAAAACTGTTATCAACTGTTGCAATTTGAAAAAAGGAAAAATTTCTATGCTCCAAAGTTCACTTTCGTTGAAACCGGTCAAATTTTCCTTCTTTTTATGAGATTTGTAGGGCTGTAAACTATAGAAATCAAGCTTTTCATTAAGAATTTTCGCGCCAATAATAAAGATACATGTTAATATCAACAGACTTTGCTCAAATTTTTAGTACATATTAGTATATTGCCGGTGTTTCACACCGGCGTGAAACACCGCCATTTACATTTATATGTCACTTTCTTCCCTAGGGTTGAAAATTCGATTTTTGTCCCGCTCCACAGGCATCTAAAGTCGAATTTTCGATTGAGGTATGATGAAAAATAATTTTCGTTGATAAATAAAAAATGTTTGGGATTCATAAAAAGAATCTAATTATTCAATAATCATTAATAGATCCAAAAATTAGTACAATTTATTAGTTCTCAGTTTACGATTTTTTGTAATAGTCAAATTAAAAAATTCCTAAATTTTTCTTCCACAATCAGGTCAAGAGAACGTGCAAACTCTAAATGGTGATATGGTGTTCCGCTTAGGAAATCCTATTGCAAGATATGATGAGAATAATGTCCGGAGGCGTATTCAGTTCATTGACTACACGAACAACGATGACTGGTTGGGACAGATAGAAGAGGGGGAATTTTGAGAATATTATTCACATCCCTAAAAAGTCTCTCTCGTATTCATGCTTCTTTGATTTTATTGATTTTATTGTTAGAAGCATTGTTATGAGAGACTTATTTAAAAACTGAAAAACTTGTAAAGACATAATTTTAAAGAAGAGATTTCAAACTTTAATTTGGCGGAGTTTAAATTTTTTCCATTTACTTTCCTAAAGCATGCAGAGAGTGGAAGTTGAGAATCGAAAATTGTTAGCATGCTCACCCCTTATAACTTCAGCGCTGGCAGGACGAGAGTTCGAGTCTCGGTGGATCCGTATACTGGCTTTGCAAGAAGTCGCATATGGACTACCTGATTGACAAAAAAAATATTTCTAAAACAATAGAAACTAACTTCTAGAGGTTGCAAAATTAACACAAACTACCTATAAAATCAGAAAGGTACACCAGTGATGCGGAAAATGTGAATACTAAAAAATTACTAAATCGCATAAATTAGCTTTTGGGTTCTTTAATGTTATTATGAAATAAGGTAGAGATAACTTGTTACTGGTCAAAAATAGTTTAACTGATGTTAAGTGTACCTTTAGTTTGAAATATATGATATTTAAAATACAAATTTTTACCGCAACTTCAATGGTGTGATTAGATTTTAAAAAACCATTATTTTTAATGCATTTTGTCCGCAATTGTATAAGAAAAATAAAGTGTGATTCTTACATCTTAACCAGTTTCTACTTTTATTTTAAACAATAATTTAATATTGTTTGATAAGTTTATATTTTGAATAATATTTTAATTGAAGAAAATAATTTCTTTAATATTTACGGTACAAACAAAAAGTAATTGGGGGTGGGGAGTACACTATATATTTTTCTTTTTTGGCTTAGATGTATACGTCATCATTTTTCTTTCAAAAGAAACAAAGAATGGATATATTAATGTGGACTTTAAACAACGTGATCATAGTAATTGCATGAATTCAGAAATGCACAGAATTAAAAGTAGAAATAAAAAGTCCTGACTCAAATATAGTCGTTAGTAACAATTGCTAATTTTCTAGGAGTGATCTAAGAGTCCTTGAAAAACCACTATATTTTGAGTTACAATCCAGTGTTTTCACTGGAAAATGAGATCATTAAACAGACAAACGAATCTTCAAGTTGGCATTCGGTCATTAAAGTTTCAAATGTAGCTGCCTCACATCTTCTGATTTAAAATTGAATTCTTGAAATCTTGTTGTTAAACATTTATAATTTTAATTGCAAATTTATCTCTTTGGTTGAAAATTCAACTATTTTGTTAAAAATTCATCCTTTTGGTAGAAAATACAACTGTTTTGTACGAAAATTCGTTTTTTTGGTTGAAAACTAAGAAAAATTACTCTCTAGTTTTATAATATTTCTTAATTCTATTCGCAAGTGCAATATAATATTATGCCAAATCAATCATATATTGAAATCTTACGTCCATATAGAATATATTCAAAAATTGAAATTTAAGAATTTTAAATTAGATTAAAATCAAATTCAAAATCCCATTTAACGTCCAATAATCAAGTTAATGTATAGAATTCCTGAAAACAATACAAGAATTCAACGATCAAATTTGGACAAACACCACAAAATGCTCCCATTGCAATTCCCAAAAGCAAAAAAATTTGTTTCTTCGCACAAAAAATAAAAAAGAGGAAAGAAAAATGAGAAGGCAACCAACCACATCCCCTTCCTTCTCTTTTTTATTTCTTTCGTCTTTTTTATTTTTATTATTATCAAATCACAATATAAAAGCATGCACAATATTTACCAACGTTTCGGTACGTTGGTTGCCTTCTCATTTTTCTTTCCTCTTTTTTATTTTTTATGCAAAGAAACAAATTTTTTTGTTTTTAGGAATTGCAATGGGAGCATTTTGTGGTGTTTGTCCAAATGTGATCGTTGAATTCTTGTATTGTCTTCAGGAATTCTATACATTAACTTGATTATTGGACGTTAAATGGGATTTTGAATTTGATTTTAATCTAATTTAAAATTCTCAAATTTCAATTTAGCTGACTTGGGCTGGAGGTCATTTCTAATCACCCTTTTTTTTTGTTGAAATGATGTTTCTTGATCAGATCAAAGTTGCATATGGTCCTGAAGCCTTCAGAAAGGTTAAATTATGGTGTGATATCAACGAAAAATTAAGAAGCAGTATCCTTCAGAAAAGGTTTTTGATTGAATGTCGAAGAAATGATGTTTTACCTAAAAAAATATTTTTCTTGGATAACAAATTTCGAGATTTTGCTTTTCACAGTAATTTTTGCAATAGACAATTTGAACATAATTTAAAGAATTTCAAACTCTCAATGCTAAATTTACTGATCAAGGATGTTTCAAATCATGTTAATTTTTTAAAAGTAAAAATTTCCAGAATCAAAAGTGAATTAGAAGTATGTTTGCCACAAGATAAAATCATTGATCTTTTAAAACATCAGATTTTCCTTAATCGAAGATTTTTAAACGATGATAAAAAACATGAGAACAAACTTTCTATTCTGATTGATCAACAAACTAATATTCAAGAGCAAAATTTAAATTTACACAAGATTTTTGAAAAAGAAGATAAGGATCCTTGGTTTGTAAATTTTGCAAATATTCAAATTCCTGATTCAGTTACAGATATTCTCAGATTAGGTAAAGGTTTTAGTAACTATGTGATTAAAAGTAAATCGAAACAAAAGGTGGAAATAGTCAAAGATGTTGAATCAAGTATACACAAAATTCCAATATTAGATCAACAGGATTTCCGAAACAAGGTTTTACACTTGTCGAAGAGCTTTGTTGATAAAAATTGTTTGCACATTAGTAGTATTGATCGTAAAATTTCTGAAGGTTTCAAGATAACGAAAGGTTTCCTTAAAAACAACCCTGATATGTATACCATGTATACCATTAAGCCATTTCCCTTTCAGGGTAGGCGTGACACTACCCGATTCGGGTAGTGTTTCTAGGTGGATAGTTTTCTTGTAGTTATAAATAACTACAAATTTGGGCTCACCACACCCATAATATGCCAACAGCACACAGTATTCTCGAATGGTCACCCATCCAAGTACTAACCGCGCCCAACGCTGCTTAACTTCAGTGATCTGACGAGAACTGTGTTTTTCAGCGTGGCATGGCCATATAATTTGCATGAATGCTGATAAAGGCAATATTACAGTTTGTATGAAGAAATCGGATTATATTAGGGACATGGAGGATTTACTTTCCAATCGTGATAACTTTGAATTATTGAATGAAAATCCGTTGAAACAATTAAGAAGAGACACTTTCAAGATTCTAGACAATTGGAGAAAGACAGGACTATTGGGAAAGGATATATGATGGACTGATATAAATACCGAAGACACAGTTCTTGCAAGATGTTATGGTTTGAGAAAGATTCATAAAGATGGCTATCCTTTTAGATTAATTATTTCAACTATTAACACTCCCACGAAATTTTTAAAACAAAACTTTAATTTGATACTTAAAGACTCAATTACAACTTCCAAATACAATATGAAAAATAGCTGGGAATTCCAAAAAATTATTATTCAAAAAACTGTTCCTGATGACCATGTTATTATTTCTTTGGATGTTGTTGCAATGTTTCCAAGTATACCCCTTGAATTGGTTAAACAGGCAATTTTAAATAGATGGGATAATATAAAAACACGTACTCAATTAAGTCAAAAAGATTTTATTGAAGGGAAAGTTTTCATTATGAACTCAACTTATTTTAAATTCAGTGGATCTTTTTATAGGCAAAAATTTGGTACTCCCATAGCTTCAGTCATTTCTCCGATTTTAGCAGAAATAGTTATGGAAGATTTGAAGGTCTTTGCTTTCAAGAAGCTGAATTTTATTTTGCCCTTTTACTTTCGGTATGTTGGTGATACCTTATTATGTATTCCTCTAGCAAAGTTACAGGCAGTTTTTGATGCTTTTAATAGTTTTCATTCAAAACTTCAGTTCACCCATGAAATAGAGAACAATAATAGAATCAGTTTTTTGGACGTAGAAGTAATTAAGGGTCAGGATGGTAATATTATTACCAATTGGTATAGGAAAAGTACATATTCAGGTAGAATTTTAAATTTCTTTTCGGCTCATCCTTTTCAAAACAAAATTGCAGTAATCAAAAACTTAGTTGACAGAGCTCTAGGTTTGTCCCACATTTCATTTCACAAAGAGAATTTGAATATAATTAGGAATATCCTTTTTCTTAATCATTACCCACAAAAGTTGATTGAGCAACATATCACAATTAGAATTCAACAAATCAAAAACAAACAAAGTAACATTTTATCTACAGATAATCAGGAAGAATTGAAAGAATATAGTTCTTTCAATACTTTTGTTCTTCCTTTTTTTGGTCAAATTTCGAAAACTATTGAATTTATGTTAAAAAAATTTAATATTCATACTATTTTCCGTATACCATTTAAAATGAATTCAATAATAACTTTTGGTAAAGATCCTTTAGATAAATTTGAAAAAGGTGGTGTTGTTTACAAGATCACTTGCAATATCTGTAAGATGACTTATGCGGGACAGACTGGCAGACTTCTTAATACTATAGGGTGGAGGAACACAAAAGTGATGTTCGTTTAGGACGTTGTTATAAGAGCGTTCTTGCTAGACATACGAGAGGGTTTGTTGATGTTGACCATGAGTTTGACTGGGATAATGTTGAAATTTCACACAGTGAAAGTAATAAGAGAAAGAGAGAATTCATGGAAATGCTTTATATTAAAAAACAAAATAAGTTGTCTATTAATTAATTAATTTATTTTTTATGCAACGAAACAAATTTTTTTGTTTTTAGAAATTGCAATGGGAGCATTTTGTGGTGTTTCTCCAAATTTGATCGTTGAATTCTTGTATTGCTTTCAGGACTTCTATACATTATATTCAAAAATTATAATTTTTCTTGAAAACAGTTGAAATATATATTATTATCATAATACTTGAATTTTCAACCCAAAAAGAGTAATTTACAACAAAACAGATAAATTTTTAACTAGAAAGGATGAATTTTTAACCAAATTGTTAAATTTTCAATCAAATAATAAAATTTTTAACTAAACATTTAATCTTCAGGAGGAAGCAACTGAAAAGAAAAGAAATATGAATAAAAGGCAAATAAATTACTAACAAGAACATTATATCAGGGTCGCCACGAACTTAAGTTTCAAATTTTCCTAACTTTTACCTGACTACTTTTCCATTTTTGCTGACCTTTCATATTCAAAGAACAGAATTTTAATTTTGTAACATTTCCAACATAGAATCTTTTATAAAAAGAAATAAACAATTTAAAACTTAATTTTTAATTTTAAACTTATTATCCTTGACAGTTAATTAACGTTTCTCTGATAGAAATTTCCTGAATTTGCAAGATTTTTTTAAAACCCCTGACTTTTCCCTAATTTCTAGGTTTTCCTTGACCCAGCGTTAAAATAAGCCCTGATATAATTAATATAAGAGGGACTTCATATCCAATTTTTTTCTTCTACTATGAATTTTTTTTAAGATTCATGAATAAACACTAATAAATTTCTTCATACAGCTGTGGAAGCTGGAGAATTTTTGTTTAAAGTGTTAAAATATTTCGAAATTCTGGAAGGAAAAGGCTTAAGTTTTATCGAAGATTCTTTGGGCGCTTGATCCCGATCTCTTGGGATACAAACGGACTTATTAATGCCTGCAAGAGCCCCCGCAGTTAATAAAGCTCGCCAGCCTGGATTTATTAAATGATTGCATTAACGTGCCACGTCGCATGAGATTAATTGCCGCCAGGCTTTACGTCTTCACTACCCCACGTGGTGCGAAGGTACGCGTCATAATAATAAAGATGGTAAGGCTTGACGAGAAAATATGACCTACATGCAATAAGCAGCACTGGCGCGGTTACTTTGAGGTTGATTACCACTGTCTTGGGGGCGAATAACAACATTTTATAATATATCCGAGAATTAATCATTTTTATCTCGAGGCATTAGAAACTTATAATGAAAATTAGTTGAAAAATTGTCTTACATACTCAACATTTTTCTTCATATTTTTAACGTGGCAAAAGACATTAATTATCATTCAGATGGTAAATCAGAGCTGCAGTAACTAGTGACATTTTATTTATAAATAGATAATTATTTCTAGTTAATTTTTATTTTAGATTTTTAGCTAGCGTCAGGAAGCTTTTTATATTTGAGTGAGTAATTTTTTAAAGTGAATTTTGCAGAATTTTAATTGTCATGGAAAAAATATGATTAAATAATAGGTTTAGTGCGGTGGATAGTGACCATTTTTTAAGTCATTCTTTAACAATTGAACTATACTGTTGAAAATTCGTTGCATTTTTGGTTGAAAATTGGTTTCATTTTTGGTTGTAAATTAATTTTTGAACCAAAAATTCAACTGTTCTCTTTTTAGTTACAAAATCTTTTCAAGTTGAAAATGTAACTATTTGGGAGATAATTCCCCTTGCTTGGTAGAAAATTGATCTTCTTGGTGAAAAATAAACTTTTAGTTGGAAATTCAACTATTTGGTTGAATTTTGAAATCTTTTGTTGAAAATTTTTTTTTTGGTTAAAGATTCATAATTTGAGATAAACATTCACCTCTTTGCTTGCAAATTGAACTAGTGTGCTGAAAATTGTTTTTTTTTTTTTATTTAGAATTAATTTTCTTTTTTGAAAATGTAACTATTCTGTAATTTTTTGGTTGCAAATTCATGTACATTGTTGAAAATTGGTATTTTTTTAAAATTAAATTTGTTGATAAAAATTCAACTATTCGGCAGAAAATTCGTCTTTTTTGTTTAAAAATTCAACTGTTTGGTAAAAAATTAAACTATTTGGTTGAAAATTAAACTGCAATATTTAACAAGATTTTATTTATCATCAAACAAAGCGGAAATGCTAAAGGTTTCTAATAGGGTTGAAATTGTAGCCTGATGCACGTACTATGACCCTATGTTTCTGAAAATGATCTGATGTGTTTTTAAAGTTTTTGTTATACGCGGCTCGCATAGAGCAAGACACTTTTATTGGTAGATTTAAAACAGTCTCGTAGACGACATTTATTTATTCAGTAGGCAACCATCTCAAAATTATAATAACTAGCAATTAGACCTGAGAGTAAGAGAGAGAGAGAAGATAGCCTCACCGCGGCGAAAGGAGGTACTGCGTGAAGTGACGTCAGCAGTGACGTCAACAAGGCGGCAGGGCTAGTAGAGGCGAGAGTCGCAATTACAGCGCCCGCGAACCTCGACGCGCGCATCTCCCTCCAACGATTTTCTACCCTCTCCGCTCGACTCCCATGCAACGCCCACGCAGCCTTCCCGTTAAAAGGGAGCGCACTGGCGTCATTCAGCGTCGAGCTGTCGTACAGTATAGACGTCTGTATACAAAGCTCGCCAATCCAACAGTCCTTTTTAGGACTAGCTTCGTTCTTCGCACCAGAAAATAGCCGCACTATCGGGTCCATGATATATAGGTTGATAGATTCTGACCTATACGACTGGACTCGTGGTGTGAGTTTTTCACCACACATTGCATCACATCAGTGATGCCTCATCGCTTCTGCAGTGCTTCATTGACGAAGTTATAACAAGCCTTCATCGACTTCTTTTCGCGCTGCCCCTTCGGGGTTGCCCTGAAAAACAATGTCTGGCCCTCATGGTAACTCTAGCTCTTCTCCTCCTACCGTACCCAACCAAACCACTAACTCACCTTCTACTACTAATTTCTGCTATCCCAACCCTAGCGACCTCACCAACGTCCAAATTACCTCCATAATTTCCGATCTCCGTAAAATCCTAGACTCTTATGAGGCAGCACTTGTCTCCCGGGTCCCTACGACCTCAGTCACCCCAACCGATGGCTCTGAAGCCATGGATACGCTTCAATCCCAACCTAATCTCGATTTTTCGCCCATTGAGCCCTCCAACTTCCAAAAAGTAAAATCTAAGCGCACCAAACGTAAACGCACTATTAGTCCCACTAAATCGACTACCCCTTCGCAATCCGACGACGAGTCTTTCTTTTCGAGCTCTTCCGATGAGGATGAATCAGTATGCAAGGAACGGAGTCCTCCTCCTATCCGTATCGTTCGTAAAGAACTTTGGCCAAAAATTCACTCAGCTCTTTCCAAAGCAGGCATCCCGATCCGTTCGGCCAAAAACACCACTGACGCCATAATTGTCTATCCACAGACAGTTGATGGTTTTCGTGAAATCACCCTCAAACTCGACAAGCACAACATTGCTTACACCACCAACCAACTCCAACAGGACAAGGACCTTATCGTTGTCATCAGAGGAGTCAACGAGTCCCTTACCGAAGAATCCATTCTTCATGAACTTCGGACAAAAATACCCTCAGTCAAACGAGTTCATCGCATGAAAAAAGGGGAAAAAATATGGCCCCTGGTCGTCGTCCATCTGGACCCTGCCGCTCCCGCAGCCAAGTCCATTTTCGACATCAACCTTCTAGCTGGCCTCAGCGTTAAAGTTGAAGCTAAGCGAAAGTCGAACCTTATCCCCCAGTGCCGTCGTTGCCTTAAATTCTTCCATACGGCAAATTACTGCCATGCCTCTTGGGCTTGCGCCTTCTGCGGACGTAGCCATGCCACCGCCTCCTGCCCCGTCAGAAACCAAAAGGATGCCACTCCCTCCTGTCTCAATTGCAAAGGACCTCACTGGGCCACCTACCGTGGATGTCCTAAAGTTCCTCAAAAACCTGGCTCCAAGTCAAACCCTGCCCCTCTACATCCTAAACCCAAACCTTCTGCAAACCCTTCTTCCCTTCCTAAGCCCCGTAGCTTTTCCAACCTCGCTTCGCCCCAACGCTCCTTCGCTAACGTAGTCTCAGCTCGTCCTCTATCTCAAGTCCAAAAACAGACTCAATCCTCTCCCAACACCGATCTCCTGCAAAATCCGCAACTTCAGCAGCTTTTTCGCGACTTCCTCTCCACCTTCGCAGCTGCCCTCGAGCTCCCCAACCACGGACGCGCCCAAGGATAAACTAACTATCCTTACATGGAATGCAAACAGCATCTCTGCCCCCAAACGACTAGAACTAATTCTTCTATTAAACGATAAATCCATCGATATCGCCTGCATTACCGAGACTCATCTAAATTCTACGAAGAAACTCTATATTCCTGATTTCTCCGTCTACAGAAAGGATCGTTCTTCCTCCAAAGGCGGTGGGGTGGCCATTCTAGTTCGTAACACTCTCCGCCACTCAGCCATCAGCACAAACTACTCTCCTTGCGAAGTAATCGGAGTCGAAATTCATCTCGTTTCCGGTCCTCTTCGCATTCTTTCACTTTACTCCCCTCCAGATAACAACGACATCTCCAAAATACCTGACCTCTTCAACACTAATACCCCAACGCTCGTTGCCGGCGATCTCAACGCCAAAAACAGGGCTTGGGGCTGTCTTAAAAATAACACCAAGGGTAACGCTCTTCTCAGAACCCTGACTCGCCATAATCTAACTATTGAGGCCCCCACGGAACCCACCCACTTTCCTAGCTCTTCTAAACACCAACCTGACATCCTTGACATCTTCTTAACAAAGAATATCACCATTGACAAAGACCCCTGGACCCTTTCCGAACTAAGTTCTGACCATAACCCAGTACTTCTTGAGTTGTCGGGTAATCCTGAACTCTCTCCTCCCACAGAATCCAAAATCGATTACCTCCATCTCAAATACCTTCTCGAAACTTCCTCTTTCAAATGCTGCCAAATCCAGTCTACTTCCGACCTGGATGCAGCCGTTGCAGCCCTAACTAATGATATCCAAAACTCTGTCCTACTTGCTACCTCAATCAATCCCACTTCTGCACGCAAAACCGAACTCTCATACGCTACCCGTTTTCTTATTCGCAAGAAAAACCAAGCCCGCAAACATTGGCAGTCCTACCGCAATCCTAAACATCGCCAGCGTCTCAACTCCCTTCAAAGAAAACTAAAAACCATCCTCCAACCCATCGATAAGTCTTCCTTCGACTCCTACATAGCCGAAGCCGAATTAAATCCCAAAAGATGCTGGAAAGTCATCAAATCCCTTCGTAACAGAAAATCCCACCTCCCCTCTCTCTTCAAAGACGGTCAATCTTTCTCTCTCGATGAGGAAAAAGCGAGCATTTTCGCAGACTCTCTCAAAGATCAATGCTCCCCCTTTCCTAGCCTCGACAAATTCGCTAACTTTCACGAACATGTCTCAAAGACTGCTCAAAACTTCACGGTTACAGACACAGACTTCATACCCACCTCTCCTGAAGAAGTCCTCGACACAATCCGCTCTTTGAGAAACCGTAAAGCTCCCGGCAATGACAACATCAGTAACAATGTACTGAAAATTCTCCCCCGCAAACACATCGTGGCTATTTGCAACATTGTTAACGCAATGATGCGGCTACAATACTTTCCCCCAGCCTGGAAAGAGGCTATTGTAATTTTTCTCCCAAAACCGGGTAAACCTCTCAGCTCAGCTTCCAGCTATCGACCTATCAGTCTACTCTGCACTCTTAGCAAACTAGCGGAAAGCATCATTCTCTCTCGTTTCGATGACTTTGTCTCGCAAAATAACATTCTTCCTGACTTCCAGCACGGTTTCCGCAAACGTCATGGAACAGCCCATCAACTTCTCCGTGTCTCCGAATACATTGCCGACAATCTTAACAAGGGCAGGCACACATCCATGCTTCTTTTGGACTGTAAACAAGCCTTTGATAGAGTCTGGCACGACGGTCTCATCTACAAACTCATGAAGTTGAATTTTCCTGAATATCTTATCGGTTTAATCAAATCCTTTTTCTCGAACAGGAGCTTCAGAGCTCGCGTTGGAAAATCCTTATCGGACCCCCAACTTATCACCTCCGGTGTCCCTCAGGGCTCCAAACTCTCCCCCTCTCTCTTCAACTTTTTCTGTTACGACATCCCTGTCAACGAAAAAATTCTCACTGTACAATACGCCGATGATATCCGTTTTCTTCAAACCGCCAAGGTCATCAGCCATTGCTCCTCTCGTTTAAACAGATTCACTCCAATCGTTCTCGATTGGTATTACAGATGGAGATTTGAAATCAACAATTCTAAATCTGAAGCTATCTTCTTCTCTCGTCGCCGACGCACACCTCCCAAACTCTTTGTAAACTCTTTCCCCATTGAATGGAGTACATCCGCAAAATATCTCGGCGTCATCTTTGACAAGAGACTTACTTGGTCCAAACAAATCCAGGCCACCCGCAATAAGGCAAATGGAGCCTTTACCTTACTAAAACCCTTCTTCAATAACCCCACAGTTTCCCGAGCCACCAAAGCTCGTGCCTTTAACGCTATAATTAGAAGCATTTGCACTTACGCGATTCCTATCTGGGGCTCTGCCGCCCCAAATCCTCTTTCAAAACTTGAAGGTACCTACATGCGCCTTCTCCGCTCCGCTCTAAATATTCCCTGGTTCATCCGTAATAAACAAATCCTCGCAGAAACCAAGCTTCCCTCCATCATCGATGCAGCTCACACATATGCTGCAAGCCTACGTTCTTCAGTGGCCAACCATCCAAATCCCGGCATCAATTCACTTGCAAATTACGCGAGTAAAACTTTTGACCGCTTTAGAAGGCCCTGCCTTCTCGTTTCGACGCATTAGTTTAATTAACCCACCTCTCTTTTCCGTGTTTCGCTTTAAGCGCGAGTGTCCTTGCAGTCTAAACTGTCTCGGTCCACCAAATTCGATGCCCCTTCTTGTTCTTCTTTTTCAACTGGGTTCATAACCTTTAGGGTTGGTAACCTAATCGGGGAGGGGTTTTAGTCGGTAGGCGCTTCGTGCGAATCCGACACTACCCACTTTCCTTGGGTGTCTTTTTGAAGATTTCCCCTCCTCGACCCCCCTCAAACAAAAACAAAAAAAAAAAAAAAAAGTTCTTTCGGAGCTGGTAGCCAGCACCCTGACACTAAATCCTACATCTGGAAGCCAGCCATAGGCTGTCCGGACGAAACACCTCCGTCACCCCCTTCAGAGGACGAACTAAGAATTTACTAGATAAGAACTCCGAACTCTTTGTAAAATTATGGTAAGATAATGAAGACGAATAAAAATCAAACGAAACATAATTTTTTCTAGTTACTTCAATTCTCCACTCACCCCTCTTTTCTCCGCTAACGGGCTAGCTGGTATACCAGCCCGCCCGTTTCCGCTGAAACAGCTGGCGTACCAGCCATTTCAGCCGACACACTGACTAACTTCTTCCCTTTCCCATTCACTAACAAATTGAATCTCCGCTAATCAAATTCTTAAAGTTGAAATCAAAAACGCCCGCTCAACTCGCTATCTCTTTCTATCTTAGGAGATAGATACATAATTCCCCCTTTCCACCTCCCTCGACATTTATCCTCTTACTCTCTCCTCTGGTACTTTCCAGATCACTCTTCCATCCGCTATCTCTTTCTATTCTATGAGATAGACACATCACACCCTCCTTTCACCCCCCGCGAAATCCATCCACCATACATCCCTCGTCTGCAAAAATGACAACATTTCCTCTCACTCCCTTCTATGGTTCCCCTACCTCTCCAGTCTCTTCTTGTCTAATGAGTTAACTCCTTCGCACGTTCTCTTAGTAGATAAAAATCCATTATCCCCGACGATTATCCTTCTTACTGCTTCCAACAAATCCCACCCAAAAGTAAGGAGCATATCATTTTTGTATGTGCGGAATATCATTTTTTATGTGATATTGAACATTTAATCTTAAATATCTCCGAAAAATATGGATGCTGCGAAAAAAAGAAGGTTAGTTTCAGAATTAGCACTTTTAAATACATAAAGGAATACCATGAAAATCGAATAAATGCGAATTCTATCAAATTTTATCAAATAGTGCTGTTTATTTTAAAATGTATCTTTTGTATTGGAAATTAGTTTGCTTTTGTTTCAAATTATTTTTTCATCTTAAAATATAACTATTCAATTTTTGGTTTGAAAATGTATCCTTTATAAGCTGAAAATTCAACTATTCCATAGTCTATTTCGGTAGAAAGTTAATCTTTTTTGTTGAAAATTCATCATTTTGGTCGAGGATTCAAGTATTCTCTTAAAAATTCTCGTTTTTTAGTTGAAGTCAACTGGTTAAAAATTAGTTTTTTTCGTTGATGTTGAAAATTGAAAATTCAACTATTTCGTTGAAAATTCGTCTTTCTTGAATGAAAATTAAATTTCTTGTCGAAAATTCTTCTTTTTCATTTCAAAAGTCAACTGTTTTGTAAAACATTTGACTTTTTAGCTTAAATTTGTTGAAATTTTGTTGAAAATGCGCCTACTTGGGTAGAAAATTAATTAATTCTTAAAAATTCGTCTTTTTTTCGTTCAATTCAACCGGTTGATATTTCGTATTTTTTGTTAGGAAGTAATTTTTGGAACTGAAAATTTAACTATACTATTTTTTGTTGAAAAGTTATCTTTTTTAGTTGAAAATTCAACAATTTGGTTGAAAGTTCACGTATTTTGTTGAAAATTCATCATTTGGAAAAAAATTATTCCTCTTTGAAACTTCAGTTTTTTGGTAAAAAATTTCAACTATTTTGTTGAAGGTTTAATTATTTTGTGGAAAACTCAACTATTTTGTTAAATACATCTTTTTTGGTCGAAAATTCAACTGTTTTGTTGAAAATTCGTCCTTTGTAATTAAAAATTGATCTCTCTTGGCTGAAAATGAACTTTATTCTCAAATATTCAACTTTTTGGGTTTAAAATCAAACTGTTTACTAAAACTTCGTCTTCTCGCCTTGAAAATTCAAATATTTGTTTCAAACTCCTAATAATAAATTCTTTGTCTATAATACTGGTCTTCCATGTATCATCGTAGGTTTAAATTTTATTCTTTAATCAGAGAAGTGACACGTGTTACAAAACTTTTGTGAACTTCCTCCTGTGTGACACTTTGTAACGTTGAGATAGACCCTCCCTCACCCCCTCAGAGTGTCACGTAATATGTGGTCACTCCCACAGAGGGAACTTGGATCCACTTGGGGCAGGACCTTCGAAAAGTTATTATAAATAAATCTACACTCACAGACACACATGCTCGCAACTACATAAATATGGTTAGAATTTAATAAGGGCTAATCTAATAAAATAAAAATTTCAAAAATAAAAATATATGATTCAGACTTCTGGAATATGTAGGACTGGCAGAAAATGTTGATCTGTCGGGAAACTAATACGATGCATCAGTGCTGAATCTGAATATGCGAGCAGGTGTTAGTGGCAACAGAAGGTGATTTTGTCGGCATGGCCACCCGCACCAGAGCTGCTCGACCGATGTCACTATGTTTATAAATAGTGCATCAACGTAATGCACTGGCGGCTGTAACTTCACGAAAGATTTACGAACGCAGGAGGCACAAGGCGAGACGTTGAACGCGGAACGGAATTTACAAGAAAGAGAGAGAAGGAATGTGATAGAGAAAGAGGACCTACATAGATAAGTGGATAGATAGGGGAAAAGATTAGCAGATAAACCGATAACTTTGTTAGGTTGTCTACTCAAATCTTGGCTACATTCTTAAGTTAAATCAGAAAGCTGACGCAGATTATGTTCATGTGATAAAGCTATTTTTCGAAATGGTACATTCTCCCGAAAGATATTTTTATGGAAATTCTTGCAATTTTATAGACAGCGGTACTATGGTGTCATATTACCTTCACTTTCGTTTACCTTCTGTAAAGTTTACCTTCTAACCTTTATTCTACAGTTGGTTTTAAGTCACAGTAAAAGCCAGTTGATCAATTTGATCCCGAAATTTGGATCAAAATAATATGCAACGCCTATATACAGATTTCGGATTCTTTATTTAATCAGCCAATGTTACCAAACGGAACGGTTCTATTGTCAAAAATCGAATGAGATGCAGGATGGACAAATTACAAGACCACTTTTAATTTACAATAATATTACACTGTCCTTTATTCACTGAGTTGATTCACTTTTTCCATAACGCCATCCTCTACTCGTATCTTCTTGGATCCCTTCGTCTTCTCAGATCGCGACCTCCTTCACCCCTCCTTACGTCATATAGGTGCTCACCGAGCTCCGAGCCGAGCTACATATCTCACCTATAAAGTTATTCTATTTTCACCTCCTCACCTGACCAGGATTTTCCTTGGATGTCGGAATCATTTCACACTCCTATTCACACTTAAAATGTTACTAGGAACAACTCAAGATCACAACACAACTATCGGACCATACCACCATCACACTACCGCGCGCTCTGAAGAGCAAATTATATTTGACTCTAAAGTACCATCTGATTTTTCACTATACTTTTAGTACCCCATGGGAACATCATGCGGGCAATAATAACGCTTTCCCTTTATTACAATTTCTCTTCGACATAGAATTTTCGGTACACTCAACTTCTGATAGAAGGAAACTCAGTTTACGAATTCCTAGAACTGCTGGCCCACGCAGTTTTGCAGTGAGAGTGAAGCCCCTCGGGGTCGAGAGACGGTGCTCACTGATGCGTGAAACACCAGCAGCGATAGCGATAAAGGGGCAGTGCACGGTAACTCACGCGCGTATATTGCGTAATAGGTTCCACGCCACTGACTGTTTACGTTTGGAGGCCCCCGATTGAAGACCAAGGCCTGTTCGGGGTCAGGTAGATGGGTTCGCCCGCCGGTAACAGCCAATTTGCTAATCAGAATGATCCGATTCTCAAGATCAATAATCTGTCATAAATTTTCATAAATAGCAACTGTGGATCGTCAATTGTTACACCACGACGAAGTCATGAACCTCTACATCAGGGCTCAACGTAAGGCAGTCTTTGACTGCCGTAACGGCCAGTGGCAGTCTAGAGACTAGGTCAAACAGGCCCCAATAAATTTTCGTCGAACTTGTCCTTCGACTGGTCCTTAATAATTCGCGGTAAATTAAAGTTTAAAATGAAAAAATGAAATGTATCGTGAATTCAAGTAAAAAAAATGAGACCCGTCGGTTTGTACAAAGAGCCGTGATTAGCCGCGACCGTAACGACCGTAACCCTTCCCAGGATTCCTGGAGACCGAGGAAAAAAATGACAAAAAAACTTCCTGGCAGTCAGACACTTGTCGTGGAAGTGAACACCGGCTGAAGGTGTTGAGCCCTGCTCTACATGCACATTGAAACCTGACAGTTCAAAGAAAATTCCATTCATTTTTTTTTTCAATACACTCAACTCCCGATACAAGAACGGTTTTTGGGCATGACTTGCAGTGACCTTTAGCATAAATTGGGGGAATCTATGTAACAGCAAACAGGCGGGGCCGCATGAATCATTTTGGTTGAATTTGGACGCATGCTGACAGCTATCCCCGCATCAGCAAAATGCCCAGGACTTAAATTCTAGGGATATCGTAAACTAAGGGTGCTCATTTCGGGAGTTGAGTGTACACTTTTCGAAGGCAACAAGAATAATTTCCAGAGCCATAGAGATTTATAGCCCAATAGTCTGTAAATCACTAAAACCAAAAGTTGAAAAGATTTTATTGTTCTTTAAAAATTCAACTATTTGGTTAAAAATGTATGTGATTTGTTGAATATTCGTCTTTTATAGTGAAAATTAATCTTCTTAGTGAAAATTCAACTATTTGGTTAAAAATGTATGTATTTTCTTGAAAATTTGTCTATTTTGGTAGGAAATTGACCTTCTTGGTTGGCAATTCAACTGTTTGTTCAAAAATGTATGTATTTTGTTGAGATCTCATTTTTTTTCTAGAAAATTAATCCCCTTGTTTGAAAATTCATCCTTTTGGTTGAAAATTCCACTTTTTTGTTCGAGATTCAACTGTTTTCTATAAGTCCCGTCTATTTGGCTTGGTTATGGTTGAGGATTTAACTATTTTGTTAAAAATTCTATTTTTTTTTGGTTCAATTTAACTCGTATTCATTTACAATCATTAAAATCAGAAGTGTACATGCGAAGTTTGGTGACAATTCATGACCGCGTTTCCATTTGATGCGGCGACATAAATACGTACACAATTTCAACTTTATATGACAATATATCTTTTTGGTTGAAAATTCAACTACTTGTTTGAAAGTTGGACTACATTGTTTATCCATTAGGAACAGTAAGATTTTCCGAAGCCTCCTCTCCTCAAATCGATTTACGTGATTTTTGGATGACCCCTAAGTTAATTGACGAAAACAATTCATTCGGCAAAAAGTACTCTTCTTTTTGGGTCTTTTTGGGTTTATTGGTTGACATTTTGTTTCTTTCTAGACTGAAAAATCTTTCTTGGTTGAAAATTCAACTGTTTTGTTGAAAATTCAGGAATCGAGTCCAAGAAAGTAGTAAATCATCCAGATGTAATAGTCTGCTAAGATATTTTTGGTGAACAATTCTTCTTTTTTTGGTTAATAATTTAATTACTTGTTTCAAAGTTTAATAATTTTATTCAAGGTTTAATAAATTTATTCATAATCTTATCATTTTGTTAGAAAAGCCTTCCTTTGTTGTTAGAAAATTCAATTACTTGGTTGAACATTGAACCATTTTGTTGAAAATTCTTGTATTTTTGGTTCAAAATTAATTTTGTTTATTGAAAACTGGATACTTTATTTAAAGATTTACCATTTCAGTTGAAAATTCAAGTATGAGGTTGAACATTGAACTATTTTGTAGGAAATTCTTTTTATTGGGTTGAAAACGAAATTTTACTGCTATTTTAAAAATTAAAATTAAATTAAATTAAATTACGGGTATCTTCTTGTTCTTTCTTCTTCTTTTTGGTTGAAAATTTAACCACTTGGTAGAAAGTTAAAGTTCTTTGTTAAAACATCATTTTTTTGTTTGAAGCTTCGTCATTTTAGTTGAAAATTTATCTTTTTGTTAAAAAATGTAATTAGTTTGTTGAAGATTCGTTTTTATTTGTAGGTAAAAATTAATTTTTTCATTGAAAATCTAACTATTTCAGTTAAAGATCCACCATTTTAGTTGGCAATTCATTTCTTTGGTTAAAAATGGAACTATTTGGTCGAAAATTCATTTTTTTTAAGTGGAAATTTTTTTAGCTGAAAATTTAATTATTCCAATTTTGGTTGAAAATTTATCTTTGTCAGTTAAAAATTCAACTATTTGGTTAAAAAGCGATCCTTTCTGGTTGAAAATTCAAGTGTTTGTTTGAAAATTGTTTTATTTTAGCTTTAAGTTTAATTTATTCAACTATTCTGTTTAATATTCGTCTTTTTGGATAAAGTAATTCGATTTTTCGATTGAAAGCTCAACTGTCTTCTCAAAAAATTGGTCTTTTTGACTTGAAAATTCAACTATTTGGTTAAAAACGCAACTGCTTTTGGTTTAAGTTCAATTTATTTTGTTTAAACATTTGACTATTTGGATGAAAGTTCATCTTTGTAGGTGAAAAATTTAACTATTAGGTTAAAAATTAAACTATTTTGTTTAAAATTCGTCCATTTTGCTTGAAAATTGTACCATGAGGTTGAAAATTCAACTATTTTGTTAAAAAGTGATCTTTTTTGTACAAAAATTCCACTGATTTGTTCAAAAATAATCTTTTTTAAATTGGAAATTAATTTTCTCAACTGAAAATTTAACTATTTTATTTTTTGTTAAAAATGTATCTTTTTATATTTGAAAATTCAACTATTTGGGAGTAAATGTATATTTTTTACATGAAAATCTAACCAATTGGTTGAAAGTCCTGTATTTTGTTGAACATTTGTCTTTTTTGGTAGAAAATTAACCTTTTTGGTGTCAAAACTCTTCTATCTTGATGAAGGTTTGCCTATTTATTGTAAACTAGTCTCTCTTTATCGATTCGAACTGTTTTTAATTTGAAAACAAAATTTTTCTTATTTGAAATTAAAATTTTCTTTTTTTAAATAATAAATTCTACTTGTGTTGTCGTTGAGAATTCATAGTTTTTTGCCTAAAATTCAAGCACTATAGGGTGAAAATAAATCTACTTTACTAAAAATTCATTTTTTTGGGGGTGAAAACTAATTTTTATAACTGAAAACTAATTTCTTTCATTTTTTGGTTTAAAATGTATTTTTATAACTGACAAAATTCTTTCATTTTTTGGTTTAAAATGTGTCTTTTTTGGTTAAAAATTCAAACTAGTTGGTTGAAAATGTATCTTTTTTAGATGAAAATTCATTATCTTGGTTGAATATTCATAGTTTTGTTTGAAAATGTAGGTACTTGGTGAAAAATTGAACTCCTTTTGAAAATTCAGTTTTAGATTGAAGATTCATCACTTCAGGTGAAAGTGCATCTCTTTAGTTGAAAAATCAACTATTTTGTTGAAAATTCGTTTTTTTGTTGTTAAAAATTAATTTTTCACTTGAAAATTGAACTATTCCAGTTCAAGATTCTCCATTTTAGTTGTCAATTCATCTCTTCGGTTGAAAATTTAACTATTTTGTTTGAAAGTCGTTTTACTCTCAATTCAAGTCGTTTTATGCTGAAAATTCAACTATTTGGTTGAAAATTGATCTTTTCTAGTTTTAAATCTTCCAGAAGTGTCAGTCGAATCTAGGTAAATCTAGAAAAACACTTTTCGAAAGAAAACAATATCCAGAGCCGAGATTTATATCACAATGTAGGAAAATTAGAATTTTTCTCCCACTCTGGAATTAAAAAGTTTCTAAAACATTTCTTGCTTCAAAAATATTGTGTCGGTCATGCCTTATTTACCACCTTCAATAAAAAGTATAATTTTGGATCCGCAAAAGTGGATCATTTTGATATGAAGTTGATAATCAGAACGATTTGCAACGGTTTGATATCACGGGATTGACTATCGTCTCAAAATGTAAAACCTGTACAGTAGTTTTCATGTAGAATACGGTTATCTTTTTTTACTGATGGAATTAGTAGGTAGTCTAAGTATCAAAGCTAAAAGGAAGCACAAAGTTCAAAGTTAAAGATAGATTTGGCTTTTTCGAATGCAGGCCGATGGATCTTGAAGAGTTTCTCGTCTTGAAGGTCAGGGGCAGATAAAGAACGTGGAGACGAAGAAAGAAGAAAGAAGAAACAGAAAAAGAGGAAAAAGAAGAAAGTAGACTGACGATTTCGCTCATGAACAGCGACGAATGACGAAGTACATGCAAATTGATGAAAAAAGGTATAAGATTTTAAGGATAACTGTTTCATTAGGTTTATCAAGCTTCAACGATTATGACATTTAAATTACCATAATTTAATTACTCGTGTCATCGTAAACAACATAATTTTTAAATTATACCGTAACGTGGCAGGAATGAGATGAGAGGGAATGAACAAGATATATGAAGATTAGGGAAAGGAAGATAGGTATTCAGTTCGAATAACTTTAATAAAGGCAAAAATGATCTTTTTAATTAAAATTATTCTTAGGGGCCGTGCATAAATTACATAAAGTTTTTTTTCTGAAATTTTGAACCAAGTACCTCCCTTTTTGAGGATTCGTAATATTTTACCTCCCCCCGCTCATATTACGTAATTTTTACCGACCAAATTGATCTCATCGGTGTGGGGAGGGAGAGCTGGTAAAATTTTACTGCTTCTTATGAATTAACAAAAAAGTTCAACTTTCATCAAAGTAGTTGAACTTTCAAGCAAAAAATATGAATTCTCAACGAAAAATGTAATAGTTCATATTTTAACCAAGAAAAGGTTTTCATTTTAAATCAGAATCTGTTGAATTGAACATATAATACGAATTTCCAACAAAATAGTTGAATCCTCAAACAAAAAAGATTTATTTTTAACTAAGCAGTTGCATTTTCAACCAAGAAAGATGAAATTTCTACCAAAAGAGGTGAATCTTCGAATCAAAAAGACAAAAAATTTGTAACAAGAGTTGAATTTTCAAAAGAAAGATTTTTTAGTCAATAAGGTACAAGCCAAATGAATTTTCAACCAAATAATTCAATTATCAGCCGAAAAGATGAATTTTCAATCACACAAAATAATGTTTTACTGGAAAGGACGAATTCTCAACAATATTCATACAGTTTTAACCAAATATTAGAATTTTCAACCAAGAAGATTAATTTTCTACCAAAAATGGACCAAGTGTTTACAAAATACATACATTTTTAACTAAATAGTTGAATTTTCACCCAATTTCATCCATTTTCTACCACATAGTTAAATTTTTATACTGCAAATGTCATTTTTAACCGTAAATGAAATAATTAAATTTTAATTGAAAATTGAATTTTCAAACCAACAAGACTAATCTTTTTGAATTATTAACTAAAAAGATAATTTTCCACCAAACAGTTGAATTTTGTAATCGAATATTTAAATTTACAATTGAAACAGAAATTTTGAACCAAAAAACGAATTTTCAACAAAGTTCAATTTGTAACCAAAGAAATGAAATTTCAACCAAAGAAGTGAATTTTTAACCAAAATTATGAATCTTCAACCAAAAAAACTAATTTTGTAGAAAGTAGTTTAACCTCAACCATTGAGTTGAATTTTCAACCTAAAAAGATGAATTTTTAACAAAAAATGTATGAGTTTATATTTCAACCATAAAATATTATTATTTTAGATCACAAACAGTTGAATTTAACGAAAAATACAAATTTTCAACAAAAAAAATTTAATGCTTAATTAAAATGATTAATTTTTAAGCAAGCAGTTGCATTTATTACCAAAAAAATTGTTTTTCTACCAAGAAAGTCGAATTTTTAACAAAATACATGAATTTTCAACTAGTAAAGATAAATTTTCAATTAAAAATGGAACAGTTACATTTTCAACCAAAGAAATTATTTTTGAACAATAATGATGAGTCTTCTACTAGAAATAATAATTTTGCTCATAGTAGTCCAGCTTTCGACCAAGCAGTTGAATTTCTACCAAATTATTGCACTTTTCAGACGAAAATATGAATTTTCTACAAACAGTTGTAGCTTGACCCCGAAAATGTGAATTTTCAACTAAAAAAGATAAATTTTCAACCAAAAATGAAATAGCTAAATTTTCAGTTAAAAAATTTATTTTCAAATAACGAAGAAGGGAATTATTAACAAAATATTCAAATTTTTAATTAAGAAAATTGATTTTTGAGTAAAATGATGAATCTTCAACTAACGAAATTAATTTGTAATAAAGTAGTTCAACTTTTGACGAAATAGTTGAGTATTTACCAAATTGTTCAAAATTCATCTGTTTTTACAGTGGAAATTTTAACCAGAAAATATGAATTCTCAACAAACAAGTTAACTGTCACTGAAACAGATTATTTTTCAACCAAAAAGATGCAGTTTCAACCAAAAAAGATGAAATTCTGACAAAAGAATATGATTTTGCAAACCAAAAACAAACTAAATTACAGTCAGATTTTTGAAATTTCAAATGAAAAAATACGAATTCCAATCAATACACTTGAATTTTCAACCGAAAAGGTTGACTGTGAAGCGTGTATAAATAAATAGGAATTTTTATAATTTATAAACTAAAGAATAATATAATAAATTTAAAGCTTTAAATTTAAAATTTATTATAATGAATCATTGCGAAAGCATTAATTCTATTATTAAAGAATAATAGTATAAATAAAAATGGTTGTAGATGACCCCTTATTTGTTTATTCATTTCATTCAGTGAATCTATGATTATTACATTCAATATTGATATAATATTTCTAGATACTACTAATATTATTCTATAAATTGCAATTACATTTTAATTTTCTATTGATTTCCCATTCTTGAAAATATCTTATGTAAGAAATAGTTTTTACCACATACCCCCCACCCGCGTAAGACCTATAGAAAAATATTTGACCTACCCCTCTCCCTTGACTCAAAAGACTTTACTTGATCTATTCATGGCCCATTTCCTTAAATACGATTTTACTGAGAAAATAGAACACGAAATATGGTTATGTAAAACACATGCATGAATACAGCCGTTTCTCATGCCTGTGGAGCGAACCTGAAGTTCCCTTTTCCAGCTGATAGGCTTATAATGGTCATTACATATCTATGAGCTGATATGTCATGGCCATTACATATATTTATCTTGAAAAATGTTGACGGCATAGATATATATATATATATATATATATATATAGCCATGACATACCTATGACCTTGAAAAGTGTTACTTTAGGTTGTCTTCACAGGCATAAAAGACATATCAATGCATTTATAATATAAAACATCATATTAATCATTGGGAGAGGGACTTATTGACGAGTGTATGTTTTCAGTGCTCGTCTTCGGCTCGTGCTTTCTCGCCTATGACTCGTATTGGAAATATAGACTCCTCGTAGGCGAGCAAACAAGAGTCCTAGGCAAGTGTTTGCTCGCCTACGACTCGTACTGAAAACAAACACTCGTCAATAAAGTCCCTTTTTTCATCCTTAGTGCATAATATACTATTGTTTATCCTTTTTTAATATCATTCAAGTTACATGACAAGAAGATTCAGTTTTGATCATAATATTAATGTTTTGTGTTTCCCACTATTTCTATGTTCGGACCTGTCATATAAAGATACCGGTGAGGGCGTACATGAGACGTAAATAATTTTAGTGCAACGGCTTTCGGAAGCGGCGGATTATCGTCTCATCCCAGTCAGTAGTAGGAAATTTTGCACTTGCTTTCAGAGCTGTCAGAAATCTCTCTCGCCTACTAATATCGCGTTAAGTGGCAATTAATCCATGATATGTCAAACAGAGGAGAAATATCGTACATCAATGGGGCACATGATCCATAAATTTCTTAGCACATATGCTGTGATAAGTTTACTTTTCTTAAAGTACTTTTATAAAAAAACGTATAATTAACGTATAATGATACTAATTTTTTCAACTGTAAGCGAAATCTCCTGTAATCAGTGCTTAATAGAACGGTTCGTTTCCCAACTTTTTTTTCTGATTGAATTTTAATACCTCGCAACAGTTGTCACCCATACCAACTTTTCGCCTGCAAAATATTTTTTCCATCGGACAATATCTTCTGTTCATTCTTTGGATTTGTAAATTTTTAAAAATGTTTCCTATTGGTACAAAAGTACTGGAAATTTGTGTGTGTGCACGGTTATTACTAATGAATACCAATATAAAATTCGAAATTGAAGAAAACATTTTTGCTCATTTTTGAATTTTTTGAAAATATGCAAAAACATGTTTTTTTTGTATTGAGTAAAATACACATATTTTGAAAAAGGTTAATATGTTGAACCTGATTTTTTTTAGCTTGAACCAAAGAAACATGCCATGATTCTCCTTTCTCGAAAAACAAATTTTTTCGTGAATTAGGAAGTTTGGGATATTTGGGAACAAAAAATGTTTATATAAGAGAAAAACAATAACATGTTTCTTTGGTTCAAGCTGTAGAAATTTCAGATTCGACATATTAAACTTTGAAAAAACATGTTTTTTGCACGTTTTCGTAGAATTATAAATTGGGCAGAAAATTTTGTTTGAATTTCTGATTCTATATTAGTAATTATTAGTAATAACCATAGATTGAGAAAGTTATCCAGAATTTTTTAAGTAATAGGAAATATTTTTTCTTTAATTTCAAAAATTTGACTTTCAAATCCAATGAATAAACAAAAGATGTTGTCCGATCAAAAAAAAGTTTTGCAAGTAATAATTTGGCACTGATGGACAACTTTTGCGGGGTATTAAAATTCAATAAGAAAAAAGGTAGAAAACAAACAATAATTTCATCAAAGAAATTGAGTCTTTAATTAAAATGAAAAGTCAATAAAAAACAATAATATGCAGCTTTTGAAATAAAAAAAGCTTTGACTGAAGTTTGTGAGTTTCCAAATTTTTCACTTTTTAATGAAAAAGTGAAAATTTGCAATAACTATTTTTAAGAATTCATTTCTGAATGTTTTCAATTAAAAATTTATTATCAAATTATATTGAATGCTTTTGTTAAAAATTTCTCAACAGCAAATGCATCTAATGTCACATTTTCTACTTTTACGATTCGATTTTAAATTGTTATGAAATCTTTTTTTTCAATTTCTGCAATTCAGAATTGATACATTTCGTATGTTTTCAATTTATTGAAATTGCTCAGTTTTTATTATTTTCAAAATTGACATTGTAGTCATTTGGAATGCCTTACATTCGAAATTGTTTATATTCCATGGCTTCAAATTAAAAAAATGTTTTTTTAATGTTTCAAATGAAATATTTAACCATTTAATCGTTCAATGTGAGTTTGAAAAGTCATCAATTTTTAGGATTTTGACTTTACACAAATTCAGAAGCTGTGAAATCGTTGAATGTCATTATCACAGTTTAAAAATGTTTCGTTTACTTAGTTTGTAATGTCTTAAGTTTTTGACATTTCCTATGTAAAGTAAAACTAATTTCATATGGTTGTCTGTTACCAAAAACTGCAGGTACCTACAACAATTTTTTGTCCTTTGGCTCAAATGATTCGATGAATGTTGGCATTTTCATTCCAAATTAACTTCTTAAGATCCTAAGTGCAGAAGAACTCAGTTCTTATGTCATTATAAATACCCTGAAAATCACACATGAAAAATGTAAATGTAAATAAAAATTTTTTTTTTAATATTTGAAAAAATGAAAATGATTTTATTTTAAAAGTAAAGCATCTAAATACAGACTTCACACTCTTTTTCCTATTTCCTACTTTACCCCTTTTTAAAAAAACTCTTCTTTTTCCTCTGTCTTCAAGAAAATTGCCCTTTTTCTCGATTTTTCGCTTAAATGCGAACTGAATTGAAAAATCAACTATTATATTTTTCGTTCACAATTGATCTTTTTTTGGTTAAGAACTAGTGCTATTTTGTTAAAGATTTAATTATTTTGTTGACATTTGTTTTTTGTTGGCTTGAAATTAATTTGTTAAAATAATAATTTTACTATTCTATTCTTGCTTGAAAATTGATCGTTTCTAGTTGAAAATGAAACGCTATTAAAATTGTCACTAAAAATTCATCTTTTTTCTCTAAAAATGAACTTTTCAAACTTAAAATTGAACTATTCCATTATTGGTTGAAAATTGAGCGATTTTAGTTGAAAGTCCGACAATTTTGTTAAAAATGTATGTGTTTTTTTGTAAATTCGTCTTCTTGGGTAAAAAATTAATCTTCTTGATTCAAATTTTAAATTCATGATTGAAAGTAGAACTAATTTGTTAAAAATTTATATTATCAGTTGAAGATGCATCTCTTTGGTTCAAAATTTAACTATTTCATTCAAAATTAGGTTTTTGTCTGTTAAAAATTAATTTTTTCTAACTGTAAGTTTAAGAATTACATTGTGGATTGAAAATTCATCGTGTTTAATTAAAATTTAAATATTCGGTTGAAACTCAATTTTTTCAACTGAAAATTTAACTGTTTTCTTGAAAATTCATCTTTTTGGGTTGGAAATTCTGTTATATACGTAAAAAATTAAATTTTTTTGTTGAAATTTAACTTTTTGGTAAATAAATTATATTTTTGAGTGAAAAATTTAACTGTTTTCTATGGAATTTGCCTTTTTGGTCTAAAAATTCCTCTCTTTTGGTAGGAATTTCATACTTGTTGGTTAAAGTGCAGCTGTTTGATTAAAAATGAATCTGTTTTTGTCGAGGACTCAAATTTTTAGTTAAAAGTTCTTTTTTTTGGCTGAATGCAACGGTTTATGATTTAGAATTAAAATCTTTTCTTGGTTGAAATATCAACTATTTTATTTTTCGTTGAGTATTAATATTTTCGGATTAAAAATTCAACTATTTTATTATACATTTAATTATTTTGTTGAAACATCGAGTATTTTGTTGAAAATTCAATTATTTTGCTTAATATAACAATTTAACAGTTTGTTAAAAATTCCTCTTTTTTATGGAAAATGTATCCTTCTGAATGGAAAATTCCACTCTCTTCTAAAAAATTCATCTTTCTAGGTTAAAAATTTAACTATTTCGTTGATAATTTGTCTCTTTTGCTTGAAATTTCAGCTATTTGGTTGTAAGTGCAAGTGTTTAGTTGATAATTAATTTTATTATTGTTGAAAATTCAACTATTTGCTTGAAAAATCATCTTTGCAGGTCGAAATTTAACTGTGGTTTTAAAAATTTAACTATTTTTTTGGAAACTCATATTTTGCATTCGCAAATTTAACCACTTTGTTGACAATTCATCTTTTATTTTAGGAAAGTACTTGGTTGCAAAGTCATCTTTATTGGTTGAAAATTCAACTGTCTTCTAAAAAATTAGTCTTTTTTGCTTGAAGATTCGACTATTTGTTTAAAAATAAAACTGGTTATAGTTGAAGTGAAGTCTTCTTGTTTCGAGATTCGACCATTTGGTTGATAATTCATCTTTGTAGGTTGCAATATAAACTATTTTGTTGAAAAATCATCTCTCTTGGCTGAAAACTATTTTGAGAAACTGTTTTGAGAGGTAGCATTTTGGGCTGTGAAGCATGTTAAACTATTAGGCTTGTGTTTTATGTTTTATTCTAGGCGTTTATCAAAATAAATAAAAAGAATTTCATCTTAAAAGGCAGTTGGGTGTTCGTATTTGTGACAGTGATCTGTGACGAAGAAGGGGAAGGGTGGAAAAAGTGTTTAAAATATACAAATATCTGTTTTTTTCATGATTTATATATAAGATTATAATTAATTACACAAAAATGTCTTTCTTTTAAAATATAATAAGACTGAAATGTTCTTAGATTCCTGAAAACCTGAAGACACCAAAATGGAAGGAAGTGTGGTGCAAAGGGTGACAGCGAGAAAGGGTGAGTTTTTTTTATCAAGACTCGCGAAAAGTACGCAATAAATCACGTGATCCCAGGTTCACAGAAGAGTTTATAAATGCATCTCCCACGCCCTCCACTGTCTGGCGTTCCTCACGTTGTCTTTGTCGCACTGTTTTAACTTTTCCTCTGTCTTCTTCGGCCAGCTTTTTTCTTTTTCCTCGGCACTTCGCTTCTTGGGCTCCCGTTGCATTATGTGTAGTACATACGTGCGAACGCTTCGAAGGGTGAGTTAATTTGTTTGTTTCGCGTGCTCAGGCGTCGCGTGGAACGCGTTTGCATCTTGCCATGCCGAGAATGGCAGAGGAGAATGCCGAAAGGGAGTGCAATGCATTTTAAGAAAAAAGTCGATAAGAATCTAGAATTCATTTAAAAAAAAAAATGAAAGAGCAGGATTATTTGTTCCATATATATACAATGTTAAAGAGAACATACATATATGTATAATGTTGGGAGAATTGTACATTAAATTAAAGGTTTCTACACGGCCAACACATATATGTATGTTAATTTTACTGGGGTCTTATATGCTAAAATAGCGACAGCACAGCTTTTTATGTAGGGCATAACAAACTTCCTGTAATCTTTATAGAATTTTTAGGTGATTTAAAAATTTATGGACAACATAACACACAGTAAAAATACTGTAAATCTTACGAGAATTGTCTGTAAACATTACAGAAAAAGTATGCTGTCACTAAAATGAAAAAAAAATCTGGAATTCCTATTCTCAAGACCTTTTATATTCCACAATTATTTTAAACCTAAAGAATACGAATATAAAAAATTTAAAATTATATAATTTATGTAAATTTGAAATTTCTTAAATTGCATATTATAGGAATAAGGAAGCATGTAAGTTCAGAAAGGTTTACAGTTTATTTTACAATTAAGAAACACTCGTTAGAGATTCTTCAAAATTTAGATCAAAGGGTCAATGCAAAATAAAATTTAATTTGTTTTTCAAGTTTAACTTAAAATATAAAAATAAATAACTATTCTGACAATAAAGGAATGTATTCTTGTGTATCTATTTTTTATTTCATTTAAAATCGTTACATTACAGTCACTGTTTCATAGAAGCGCCCCGCTAAGAAATCTGTCAACTGTTTCCACTTTTTTGATTTGTAACTCGGAAGTTAGCCAATAAGGACATTAAAATAAACCTTCGTATTTCTTATCTGATTGGTGGAAGCGATTCAAGAATTCAGTTTCTTTGTAATATTTAGCGTATGACTCGTTTATTTTTCAGTTTTCTCTGAATAAATTATTTAAACTACTAAAACCATTAAGAGGCTTATCAATTTTATAAATATATCTGTCTTATTTGCTATGCCTAACTCGCCTTCTTTGCCTGCTTTGACTGCATAGTCCTGCTTTCTTTGCCTCCCTTACCTACCAGTTTTGCCTAGCCTGCCTTGCCTGCTTTGTCCGCTTTGCCGACTTTGTCTGATTGGAGTGATTTGCATACCTCACCTGCAATTCTCACCTTGCCTGCCTTATCTGGTTTGCCTGATTTGCCTTCTTTGTCTGTCTGCCTTACCTGCTATTCTTGCCTTACCTGATTATCTGCCTTGCATTTCTTGGCTGATTCGTCTCCTTCTTCTGCCTCGTCCGCTTTGCCTGAGTTACCTTCTTTGCCTGCCTTGCCTTCTTTACCTGCCAGCCTTATCTGCTTTGTCTTATTTGCCTGCATTACCTGCCATTCTTGCCTTGCCTTCTTTGCCTGCAATACTTGTCTGGTTTATCTGATTTGCCTGATTTACCTTTTGTGCCTGCCTTGCCTTCGTGGCCTGCCTGTTTTACGTGCCTTACCATAGCTACGCTTGCCTCACTTGTCTGCTTTACCTGCCAGCCATGCATTGCCTGCCGTACCTGCCTTGCCTGCCTTCTATACCATGTCTGCCTTGTCTATCTTAGCTGCCTTTTCTGCCTTGTTTCTGCCTTGCCTGCCAGCCTAGTATTGCCTGCCTTATCTGCCTTGCCTGCTTTATCTGCCTTTTCTGTTTTACCTGTCATGCTTGTTTGTCTGTTCATATGCGTGGGAATAAGGGTTGTGGGGATAAAGAAAGTATAAGGGTGTAAGGGGGGAGGAACCTTATGGGAAAGAGATAGATATAGGAAAAGAGGAAAGAGAGGAAGATGTGTTCAGTCACGGGAGGTACAAGAAGGTGAGAGAAGAAGAGGGTAGGATTGAAGGGACATGATAGGGCAGAAGAGATAGAAAGTGGTAGAATGGAGATTTAAAGATGCGTGACAAGATATACTCCCTCCTTATAGGAGGCGAGGAAGTAAGAACGAGATGTAGGTGAGAGGAAGAGCTAGTCAAATTACCGGCGGAGTTAACTGGACGTGTAGGGAGAGGTTAGTGAGTGTGATAGCGTAATATGAGAGGGGCGAATGGATGAGTGAGGCGAAGGAGAAAGTTGAATGACAAATATTAGGGGAGTGGATAGAAGAAGAAGTAGGCGAGGAGTTTAAGAAGGAGACATCAAGAAATGTAATGTAAAGGTCTTGAAGGCGAGAGCTGTTGGTGAAGCAGGTGTGAGTGATAAGGAGAGAGTTATGAGGAGGGAAAAGGGTAGAGCGTCGATTTACAAATGGAGTGGAGGGGAATGGAGGGGAGAGTAAAAAGGAAAAGCAGAGTGATGGGTGAAAGAATATGAAAAGGGGGTTAAAGTTTGGGGCTGAAGGGGAGGGAAATGAAAAAAATCATGGAAGAAGGTATAAAAAATGCATTAAATATGGATAATCTGTAAAACAGTTGTGACTGCAGTCTCACAACTTTTTGGCAACGACCCAAATCCTGAAAAGGGTGGAAAAAGGTGAAGTACGAAATCTGATTTCTATTTTAAATCATTCCATCACTATGCTTTTGTTTCACCTAAAATTATGAAATTCAGGAAGCTCAACTACTGTGTCGTGGTGGAAAGTGTGCAGAGGTATTCAGGCACTTACGATACAAGGGCCAGCGCTGTTTGCGACACCGTTTGAAATAGACTCAATGCTTCATAGTGGCTGGACGCGACAGTCTTGCCAACGGACGGTAACTGTTATGAGCAGCTATAATAACAGTAGTGGTCGATCTGGTCGCCCGAAGAGGAGAGCCCTCATTAATGGGACGACGGACTATGAATCGTCATGATCCCCGTGAACGGAGCCCGCCTCGGTCTATGAATGTAACTTGAATTCGTCTCGGGCCCCTGAAACCGGGTAATAATAATTTGACGAGAATAGCGCCAGGCGGGTGAACAATGCAGCCAACCACTCAAGTCTCTTATGCTTGGGGGCGTGTGCACTCTAGTTATTAAAATCTTACTTCTCTCCAGCCTCTTTGCATCCTCATCAAACAGATACATTACCTCTGCCCACAAATCCACACATTTCATCGTAGTCTGACTAATACTGTATGTATCTACTTAATCTTAGACTAACCAGCATTGCTAGGGAAAAGCCTTTCGCGGAGGACATTCAATTTTTTTTGTAATTCTCTTTATATGTTTCTTGAAGGTTTGTAGAATTATTTGGAAATATTGTTTATTTGATGTTTAATTTTCAATCATTTTTGTAGAAGATTGTGAATGACTTTCCGGTACTCCTTCATGGAAAATCGGCAGGCGACGTAGATTCATCTTTCGCTTAGAGGCTGACTGATGCATTACGAACAGTTGTGCAGCTCACTGACAACGATCTTTGTAATTATTCATAGAACGACGATGAATATGCTTGTTGGAAAGGGGCAGAGAGACCATTGTTTTTAGAGCCACGTGAGATTTACATTCATGCTCTGGCTACATAATTGAGAAACTGGAAGTATTACAATTGAATGAGATGCCTAGATTATATATCTTTTTAGCATTTCGAATATTAGCCGTTAATTAATAGTGATTAATATCAGACGATTTAGATTATTGGCATGGCTTAGTTTGCTATCCATTGTTTAATGATTAATGGAGTAAAGATAAACTAATAGAGTAAAGAGTACCTATTAGAATGTCGACAAGAGTATTGAAATTCTTAATTGAGTTAATGTTCTTAATGACATTATCGGTGAAAGTAACTACTTATCATGCTTCAAACAATTGTTGCTGCAAACTTTATTCAACATAAAATAAGATTGGTTCTCATTAAAAAATATAGTTTCATACGCCACTAAATCCTGTGTAGCAAAATAATTTAGTTTTTGCTACATATAAGAACATTCTAGAAAATCAGCCAACGATTTATTTTTCGTAATTTCGTATTGGACAAATCGCACAGATGTTTGAGACTCGAGCGTGACTCAAGTGCGTCATTTCCGTCGACGTAAATTGTATGAACGACCTTGCACGCGTTTTGAAATGACTCTTGGGATGGCAAACACTCGTTTGTTTTCCCATTTACTTTCATGGCGACGAGTGACGTTTAGTGGGTGGTTTTGGTATTACTGTATCGTACAACCCGTGAAACGAGCTGCTAATTCACACAAGATACAAACGGTAAATCATGAGCTACGCGTCCCATTGGACAAAAATTAGAACCGCTTTTTGAATCGTCATTTTGGGATGCAGCACACTTATGAAGTTTATCATTCACATTGTTTATGCGACACGAAAATCAGAATAATTGAGCTGTAGTATGTACATAATCGTTGGATGAAAAATTGGGACAGCTGAGTTTTATGGTCCATTGCGTGAGAATGATATTTTTCCAGTAAACAAACATGAAGAGAACCAAGTTATAATCAGTCCTTCGTAATTATCCCTAGAATACTTAATAGGTTTTGTCAGGCTAGAATTAAAGTCACACCATTATCAACCTCGAAGAATCGACATTCCTTTGTTCGTGACTCCTTTGCCGTTTTGCGACGAACGGCTATCATTCCCGAGAATCCAAGCCTCGTGTGTGTTTCGCGCAATTGAACGCATCTGCCATGTGGGTGTTACCAGTAAATCTTAGCAGCATAATATGTCAGATGTCTGTATTCCACAAGTATTTGCGTCACCTAGTGCTCACGCGTCTATGAATCTTATTGCACACATGTCGATCACAATTTAACAATAACGACCTACAGGTTTGAGAATGATGATAGTGGATGAAGGATATTGAAGGCATGCATGAGACATTAACTTCCTTAAGTTTTAGTGCCTGAAAAATAATTATCACTCAACAATGACAATAACAGGAAGTACTGGCGACATTTGACAAGTATTGTATGTAATTTGAATGTATGGTCTGTACCCAATGTACCCCTGAATATAAGACATATGTATGTTTTTGCTTCCTCATAGAGGAAGCTTTGTAATGGTAACATCTTCCAAAATTTTTAAATTAATTTAATTAAACCTTCCTCAATTTAAAAATGTCTAATACAATGTTGTAAGCAAGTGTCCGGATGTGTGTGTGTGGATGTCACACTTTTTTGTGAACACGATAACTAGAAAACGGTTGCAGATAAATTGATGAAATTTGGAGGGCTTATTTTCATCACTAATAGCTTGAAACTGACCAGAGGATTTCTAAAAATATGTATTGCATTTTTTTAGCACTCAATAATATTTTTAAAATCAGTTTCTTACAGTAAAACTTTTTTCATTAGCACAATTCAAAGTTAATGCAAGAACAGCTCGAAAAATTATCATTTCGAATACAAAATTTTATTTGTCTGATTCGTCTTTGTATTAAAAATTTTTTTGTATTATTCTGTAATTTTGTATTTTTTGTAAATTTCTATTTTTAAATTGAGGAAAATGAAGACTTCGGTTTATCTGTTATTGAAAAAAAAATAACTAATGCTTTCTCTATGAGGAAGCAAATAAATTTGCTAACGGGAAGCAAAGTGCTCGTGCAATGAGCACCATATAATTTAAAATACAAACAAAGTGGAAGCACTCGAGATCGAATTCACAGCTAGTTTTTTCTGTACTATTAATGGAAATCTTCAGGGGCTTCCGCTGACAAAGATGGTTCCGGGTGACAAAGCAGCCTGTAGCAAAGTGCAACGAATCGTTATATGCAGAACGCGAAAGCACGCATTCCTGGACGACTCTCGCCGACGACGATGACGTCGGGAATGCAATGGCAAACTTTTCGGGTTATGTAACTACACATGAAACTAATATATTAGGGTGTCCCGACTTTGCGGCAAACTTAGACTGCACGTCCTGAGCCAAGCGCCAGCGATTCCAGGCGTGAATCAACCATTTATATATTTTTAATAACAAACAAAAGTATAGTGTAGGAGAGATCAATTAGTTTTCATACGGCACCAATAGTAGTTAAAACTCCACTAATATAAATAATAATATATAATATAAATATTGAACCAGTGTTTAAAAATCCTTCACAGAGTATTCAGATTTTATCATTTTATACGCAAACTTTTCTCTGCTAGTTCTTTCTCAAGAAAGGAAATAACTTTTTTTGAAAACTGAATTTCGATCGGTGGGAATGGAAAATTAGTATCTGGCGTGGGTGCGAAGGCTGAGAGCGTGCTGAGCATTGAATAAGTAGAGGGCAAGGCGTATATCTCCTGGAAATAAAAGGAAAAGGTCTACAACCAGACGCCAATAAATAAGGGTTCTTTGACCGATTTCGACAGGCTGTAAGTCAGAAATATGGAGAGAGAACGGATTTTTGTGTGACTCAAATATATACAGACGAATCCAAAAAGTCAACTGGAAGCGCAATTGCTAATGTACACTATAATATCTCCCATTAGACAGATGAAATTTCTTGAAGCAGAATTTATTCCCATTTAAAGAAACATTCACATTCATAATAGATAACAATAATAATAATAACTAGATTGATCCAAAAGGATAATTTATACATCAAAGTTACTTAATTAGTATTCCAAATGTGTTGATATCTTTCTTTTCCTCAAGCTAAGAATGGTATAGGTAATAAGAAATGTTTTTAAATATTTTTTCAAACCACTATTTTGACGTGTGCTATTTCAACCATTTGACACAGCAAAAAAACATTTCTGCCTTTATAAAGGTTTTGTGGCATTTTTTGTTTGTTTTAAATGTAGAGAAAAATTGAAGGAGACTTTATATCTCAAGCTGGTTACCATGCTCAAAATATCTTATTATATCTTCCTTATTTTTAAAGTATTTTTTTTATTGCTAATAACAACGTGATAAGCCATGGTACATTTAGAATAGAACTCCATATAATAGGATATATTTTATTTCAGATCATATAGAATAAATCGGGATACACGCGATCTTGTTAATTGTGGCAGCAAAACTAATAATTTTGTATCCAATGAAGAAGAATAGAGAAGAATAGATGAAATATCTGCATGTAATTGGAATAAAATGGAGAACTTCCCATTTAACAATTTCAACATTCATAATTATTTATTAGATTGTTCTTTTTAGGGCTTCAGGTTTAGGGTTGATATTTGGTATGAATATTTACTAGGTCTGACCTACATCTCTCAGCTTTCAACCGTTACCTATGACCTTCGACATCGGGCATTCGACCTCTCACCTTTGAGGCCCTAATTATAACCTATCACCTTTGACTTTTGATAAATAACCTTTGACCTTTACACTTGACCTAGCCGGAAGATGCTTGCCGACCTATTCTGGGTCTCATTTTGTTGGGTTAAAAAACAAATTATATGTTACCGCTCAAGAAATTAAAAAAAACGGGTACTCAACATTATGAGCTTCTTTTTATGTCTAGCAGAAAAGCGCGCTACACCTGCCAAATTTTTATTGTAAAATTATCAACATTGAAAACTTTTCAACTTAAGGGTTCACAATTATAATTTCTACAATTTTGAAGAGCTACAATTAAAAACTCTTGAATTTTAAAGATGTATAAAGAAAAATTGTTAAATTTTCATGAGTTTGTAAATCGAAAGTCAAGTTTCCAAATTCTAAATCTTCCAAATTGAAAAAACTTTAATTTAAAAATTAAAAAAATTGGAAAAAATTCTAAAACTTAAAACTTGCATAATTTTCAATTGGGAATTAAAAAAATTAAAAACTCTTTAGTTTTAAATCCAATTTTGAATACGTTTTTGGAATAGTTTAATTTTGAAGATTTAAAGTTGACATTTATTCAATTGTATACTTTTCAAATTACAAATTCTTCAAATGTTAACAGTAAAAATAACAGCGTTGATTTATTTTTTGGAAATTCTTTTAATTTTTGACATATTCAACTTATGTTCACGTATATAAAAAAGGAACTTCAAGTTACTTATATCAGTGACTGGAAATGAAAAAAGGTACTACTTTCACAAAGTAACTGTAGCTGCAATTGGTTACCTTTTTAAAAGAACTTCCTAAACTCTAAAATATAATTTTAAATGATTCTAAAATTAGATAAAAATGATTGTTATGTCGATCTAACATGATGAGAATTTGATATTTTGATTCAAACTATAGAATTTTCATACAATCACAACAAATTCAAGTAGGAACAGAATTTCATAAGATATAAAACTGACATATACTTCAATGTATATAGCTTCAAAGTGGATGAAGCGAAGGAAATGAATTCGAAGATTATTATTAATAAATTTCATATATTAATGAGACCAATTAGCTCACTGTTGATCGGTGTCATGAACCTACTCGCACAGCCAAAAAACGGGAAGGTTTCTCGTTTTTGCAATGAGAGTTCCGGAGTTAAAATGTTTAGTCTGTGTCTCTTTGCCCCCTCCAGCACTCTACCACCCCCCGCAAGGCTGTCTGGGGATTTTGCAGGGCGATGATGCGCAAGCCGTCTTCGGAAAGTGGTCGTTTATCACTAGTCCTCGTTAGCACGTTGATTCGCATGATTTAACGCGGATTACGAGATTCGATGAAGTCGAAAATAGATTTTCAGTCGATTATTTTAGATCCGACGACAAAATGTTCCATTAATTTCAGCACATCATAGTGATTTATGGCCCATGCAATTCGAATGAACTTAAATTATTTGAATGTATTATTGATCACTTTAAAAGTCTGTAAAAGTTTTACCATAGTTAAATTGAGATTAACAGAGATAGAGATCCGCATCTTAATAAAAAATTTTCAGGTCATTAAAATGCTAGCTCCTGATGTTATTTGTCCTGGTCTTCTGGTATGTATTAATACTATTGAAGTCTACTGCTCTTAACAGTAAGCCACAGAGAGGACTAGATTCATTTTATTATTGATACATGCATACGAGAAGACCAAAAAAATAACCGCTAGAACAAATATACGTTTCACTGATAAAGAAACTCTTACATCGAAATTAAATCTCATTGTAAGGTTGGAATCACCTACAAGTATATGAAGTGTCCGGATAGTATCCGAACTTATGGCGTACCAGGACTAAGAGTTAATTCTGGTCAATGGCGATGATATCTTCTTCAATGTACTTTTCTTTAGGAGCCACAACCTTTTTCCAGCGATCCTCCCGCTTTTGCTCCTTGAAGTTACCTTTCGGAATAGCTAACAGCTGCTTTGTCGCTTTCTGTCCACCTCAGAGCTGGTTGGGAACATCGCTTCGTGGTGCAGAACATCTTCCTGATCGAAGAAAACACTGACTATTGCCTTGATGTTGCTCCGACTCTGGTGCACATTCTTCGCTCTCGAGTATCGAGGTGTCTTCTGCTGTGAAGATGCTGCCTTTGTCTCAGGGTCGATCCAATAAAACCATAGCTCATTCCTAGTAATGAACATTTTGACCATTTTCAGTTTGTTTCTTATTGATTTCAAATTGTCCTCTATCACTTTCACTCCTTCTACTTTTACCACTTTCAAATCGCCTAGACCATTCTTTAATTTAAGTATCACTCATAAACTCATCACTATACATTTTTCGAATCATAACGATGGTTTCCAAACATGAATAGCTAAGTTTTTGGCAAAATTTATTGCATACTCTTTGTTCGGTGCGTTCCGTCATTCTGAAATGCGACGCGTACGTACCCATGTGGCTTAGTAGGCGACCTTATAAAGGTCCCCCTATATAGTAAATACCTGTTTTTGATAATAGCACAACTAAGTACAAAGTTAGAGCACAAGGACAGATAATTTTCGGACGGACCTCGTAGTTCGTAAGTGCACCAGCCCGACAATCTGAAGACCTGGATTTGGCTCTCAGCGGAGATGGAGAGAATTTTTTTAACGGACTCAAATATATATTAACACTTTAAATACAGACCAGTTGACCAAAAAAAAGAAGGCCGGGAACAATTAAAAGTAACACTGGTAAAGCAACTCTACATGGATATAAAAAAAAATATATATATATATATATGTATAATTAATTGTAATGCTTCAAAACAATTGAAGAAAATATGAAGCCTAGAAAGTGTAGAGTGTAAAGAGATAAAACAACATTAGCCTTGGAACTAGTCACCTGTCATGTAAAATCGTCATCTCGTCAACTATCATAACGATCTGGTTTGTTACGACGATTCACGAGACGACAACGTTGCGTGACGGAAACACGTGTCCCATTGTCTGTCTGCGTTATGGCCACCCACTTGGGGCAGAGTCCAGAACAGAGAAAAGAGCAACTAGTCATATATAGCACCAGGATCGTAGGTATTTTGAAAATTAAGAAGAGGGTGCACCCACAGTCCAAAATTACATCCGGGCACACTTACGAATTTTAAATCAATCATCAATACCTGAATCCATAAAAAATTGTGACATTCACGAAGGTGATAAAAAAAAGACCTAGACCTAGACCCTCTAATTTGGAAAAGATTACCTGGCCCAGATTAAATAAGATACCAATTGCTAAATGTTAGTAAACTCAGTCAGTATCTAGAAGAGTGTAATTAAATTTTAGATAACTTGAGACTACCGTAAAACTGAGCTAAGTGGAAGATAAAACGGGGAAAGCGGGACACATGAAATCTTGAATTTTGCGAATTCTGTTGAATTTTCTGGTCGAAAAAAGGGTGAAAACCCTGTAGGATAAAGTGGGGCACACGAAATATTTTAATTTCATGACTTGCTATTGCCTTCTTCCAATGAATAGCGGGTGTCGAACTTTACCCCAGATGTCCTTCGTAGCCCCGCTTTGCGGTATTTATGAAATTAACTATTTATATTTTTGTTTTGACGAAAAACTGCCTATGGTGATGTTTGAGGGGAAAGTTGTTCACTTCATTTCGGCGGTCATTGCTCCTTTGAAATTTTTTTTGGAATTGCAGACCCCCCACGTCCCCTTTTCTTTACGCGCCTGTTTGTACAGAAGCGCGTGGCAGAGTGTGAAGTAAAGTCCTAAGACTTTCAGACGTTGGTACCAGAAGAGATTCTCTTCATCTCAGAGTCATGTATCATTCTCGCTATTATTATGCTTTTGCCACCCCCGTGACAATCCTAACGGACAGTCCAACTATCTCTCTCGGACTCTTTCATTTTCTTCTCGTTTCTCTGACTCTCTCCTCTCCTCAAACGAAGACAAAGTGCGTGCGAGAAACTTCGTCGGGATCTGCGATATTCTGTGATTATTAATAAAGAGGCAGTGGCCCTCAAATAACACTCAGTCGACTTGACAAATAATATGAAACAATCCATTTTTTATCAACAATCTTTCCATTAGGAGAAGTTTTATGCGAAGAATTTGTTATTGTACACATTTCTTAATGGATCCTATTTCTCTGTCAGATATGTTAGTAAATTATAAATTAAACCGTCGAAAGTGTATTTCTTGCGAAGAACGTAGAAAATCTTTAATGAAATGCTGATTAGCACTGGGCCAGACTAGACTGCAAAAGTATTTCAAACAATCAGAAAGATGAAGAATAAGTAACATTTTTACTGCAATAACAATGACATTTTTTCCTTAATTTTTAAATAAATAATTTTTTTAATTACCTAAAGCACTACTAAATTTAACCCTTGTTCTAAAAAAGGACGCTTTAGAATACAATAAAAAACATGTAAAAAGTCGAATAAATAAAAAAATAAGCATAAAGGCGTTACCAGAAGTAATAAGGTAATTTCAACTAACTTTACTAAATCTGAGTCACACTGTCGAAATTGTTATGAAAAATTTTTCCTTTTTTCTGTGTAGAGAATTTTAAAAAGGCTGCGTTCAGTCGTCCCGAAAATTGGCGCGGCTAGATAAGAGGATGGACTAGTTGTCCTTGAATTTTGGAACGTCTAGTCAAATGTATGAGAGATATTTGACTACTCATTCCGAATTGGAACTCTTTGAAAACATTTTTTCGAGTACAATGTCTCAGATACTTTTTTCTTTTTGTATGTGTAAGACTTTTCAAATATTGAAAAATTGACATTTTCTATAAATAAGCATTTTGAATCTAGCGTTTTACTATTATTTATTTTGCATTCAAAATTACTTTCCGTGTTGTAAGAGAACAATTATATATTTTTTTCGAATGGATCCAATTTAGATTAATTTCGCGATGTTCTTCTTATACATAAATATTGTTTTTCGGTCCAGTCTATTGCAAAACTTTAATTTAAAATCTTCTAAGAAATAGTACATATATTTTTTCGAACGTGGACGTTTGCTTTTTTTCAAATCCTATAAATTAGCAGAACCGGAAGATTTTCATAAAGACCATTCAAGTGATGTGAAACCAAAACAGACTAAACGCCATCTTCTACGAAACCCTTGCTATTGGTTCAAGAATTTTGTAATTTCAGGATATAAAGTCCAGTTAAACGATTTGTCAAAATCTGATTCGAAGCTAATTTGAAAAAATGAAGATTGATTTAACTCATTTCAAAATTAATCAAATAAAAATATAAATTAAATAAGATAACACTATTTTATTGCTATGGAGGCATTCATTAATATTCTTGAATTGTACACATTGAACAATTATTTTATTATTCTAGAGCATAACATTTTTTGTAACAAAATTGCGTCAAATCCTTGACAACAGAATTCACTAATGCGACCCACAATAACAATTTATGGCCAATCTTTGTATTTCTAAGGATACTTTCATTTATATTCTAAAATATTTTAGTTTAAAAATATTTATTTATTGGTACGAAACTTCAAGACTAAACAAACAATTGAAAAAGGGCGTGAAATTAAAAAATACATTAAATAATTATATCGGAGTAAATAGTAAATAGTTATATCGGACCCCGATATATTCCCACTATTCCAGCATAGTGATCGAAAAAGAATTTTCTCATTTTTATATTTCTTATTCGCTGATAATAAAAAGGGTAAATTGAAAATATCAACTTTTATTTTTTAAACATCAAAATGTCAAATTCTTCAATTTTTAAAAATGAAATGTCCCTATTTTTCAGTATTTGATAACAAAAACATCAGTTAAACAAAGAACATTTTATTTTTCATTGAACATCTGCATTTCAAGACCTTCAATTTGAGGCATCCCAAAAAAATCGAATTAATAGAAAATCTGCCAGCATAGTCGTCTAAAAAGAAAAATTTTACTCATTTTCTTATTCTTTAATCTTTGATAACAAAAAAACCGGCAGTATAATACAGCAAATTTTGCTAAGACCATGATTTGAGCCGTCCTCGAAGATAATCGGAAAAATTTTGGGATATGATAAACCCTTCACATGAAAAGGCGTTTGCTATGAATATACATATATGATCATTCCTTGGACCTAACAAATCATTATAAAAATTTCAGGAAATTGTCTTTCTCTCCAACACATTCAAAATATGAATAAAAATTCAGCTAAATTTTTCTCATTTTTATTAATTTTTAACTACTGATATCCAAGAAAGAAAAATCTAACATTGCAATTTTTCTTTTTTTCTCAATTCTACATGCCACAGTTTTCAATTTCATCCATCCCTCAGAAAATCATACTAAAAGAAAAGCTTCCAGCTCAGAGGTCTATATAAAAAACTTTTCCTCATTTTCTTATTTTTCAACCACTGATGCGGAGAAAAGAACACTATGAAATAGCAAATTTTATTTTTTATCTGAATTCGATATGCCAAGGGCTTCAACTTAAGTCATCCCCGAAAAAATCAGAACAGTTTTTTTTTTTTCAACCACTCACGGTGGCTCTCGACTGACTTCAACATAAAAGGTCTTGCACTTCACGGTTTTTTTAGTTTGACACTTATGGGATGTCTCTCGATTATTTTAAGCACAAAAACAAAACAAAATCGTTTGGGCTCTTTTTGAGAAAGCGCAATTTTTGATTTTTTTATAGAGGTTATTCAACATATTTTTCTGAAAAGAATTTAAAAGTGGAATTTGAGGGGCTCGAAAACTTTAGTTTAGCATCCAAAAAAGGGATTTGGGTGCTGAATATTTTAAGAGAACTAAATCCCTTCAATATTGTTGATGAAATGGTGCAAAAAGTAGAAAAATATTAGTGTTTCTTCTTTTGAAATAACTCATTTCCGAGACACCTCTGGTGCAAGTTGCCCGTAAATAAATTAAGTGAGACTCAATTCTGAGTATATCTAAAAAAACTAAGTTCGAAATCTAATAACGCCGAAATTATGAACTTCTGCAATGGTTTCTGAGAATATTCTCTATCCCTTCTCAACAATTACAATTTTGCAAGTTAGGCTCTTTCAGTTAGATCCCCTCAGTTTTTTGTGTATATTTTCTATAACTTGGAATAATTTTACTCCCTTTCCGGATATGCAATCAAATTAAAAATATTGCATCTAAACATATTACAAAATAAGATTTTAGTGCCATTTAAGAGTATAAAAATGTAGAACATCCAAATTTCTAATTGCAACTTACAAAAAAGTATAGAAACCTAACTGAGAGTAACCTGTCAAAATGATATATAACGATCTTAAGCTGTTAAGCGACTTCTCTTACAAGAATAGTCTACAAAGACCAAAGAACAAATAGCCTAACAGCAATATGTGGTAATTCCATTATTTCGGGCAGCAGACAACACTGACACTAATTGCGTGGTTACCGGACCTAGACTAGCAAGTGTTAATCATACAGTCTGGTAATTTTGCCGTCATCGACCTGGAATCGCGTGGGAGAGGTGTGTGGAAGTGTCAGGGGCAGGAAGGTGTCCCGGAATTATTATCGCGCATGCCAAAAGATTAAGAATGCAGCATCTTTGTGCGTCTGCTGGCTGTCTGGATGTCTGGATGAGAGCGGGTCTGCATGTCTCATTGTTCATCGCGTTGCGTTGCGTTGGGTGGAATATAATTTATGACAGAAGTATAAGCGTCTGCGTAACATGCGTGTAACTACACTTCGCGAACGTCGCGTTGCTTCCATGTCGTGTTAAACTACACGTCGCGACGCCCAGTAATTCTCTCGAGACAAATTCCAAAAGGTATTTAATTATATTTTTTTCTAAACCCGACCGTGAAACTACCCTTCCGAAGCTAGAAGTTAAAATATTTATTGTCTTCCGCGAATCGAACATTTTATTTTTTATTTTTTAGAGTTTCGTAGGCTACGCCCTTATAGCCCTCATAACGATGGTCAGATGTTCGTCCGGCTGTCGTTTGCCTGTCCTAGCTACCAAAATAATTGTGATAGAGGGTTGAAGTTTGGCAAGAATGTTTAACAACTGTAGCATACTCGAGGAAAAATATCTTCATCCGCTAATCTATTGTTTCTTTATCAGTGGTTAAAAACTAATAAAAATGAAGAAATTTGCCTTTTTAGACCTATATGCTGGAAGGTTTTATTTAGTCTGATTTTCTTCATGGATGGCTCAAATATATAAGAGGTTTAAAGATAAGAAAAATGAGGACATTTGTTTCTACAGACCCCTATGCTGCAAGCTTTTCTTTTAGTCCGATTTTCCTCAGGGATGACTACACTCTTAAAAATGTTTGCAATTTTAATATACATTTAATATACATTTGTATATTAAATCTAAAACCTAGGTATACGGAATCGCCATTAAGAGACTATGTTATTAAATTTCATATACCGCATATTGATCATTTATCAGAAAAGTCCGATATTTGCACTTTACAAAAATTAAAAACAATTCTAGCAGCAATTTTCAATTATAAATGATCAAAAAGAATATTTTCTCCTAGATGAATGTAAACTACACTGGTTTTTCAGAGACAAGTTCAATTAAACAAATAATTAAGAAACCTAACCTCCAAGCACCTGTACTCACGTTAAAATTCTAACATTCGCAGCGAATTTTAGGAATAATTCCACCCGTACGTTGCACTTTAATTGTAAGTAAGAATTTAGTCGACGAATGTAAGGTTATTGCTTTATTTTTTAAAATTTGACAAGATCTGAAGGTATCAAAGGACTTGTTGTTTTCACGCATTCTGTTTTACCGACTTTAATATGAATGTATATTAATTTTACAACATGATGGTATATTAAAATTAATGTACGGTATGTGCAAATGACTTTACTCACATGTATATTAAATTTCGATCAGATTTTTTTAACAGTGTATGAATAAAAGCTCTTAGCAAGTGAGATTGCGACAAATAATAAAATAAGCAATGTCACATTCCCTTATTTTATATCAGTGATTTCAAGCTAAGAAAAATGAAGAAATTTGGCTTTTCAGACCTCTAATGCTGTGAGCTTTTCTTTTAGACCGATTTTCCTCGGCAATATCTCAAATCTCACCAAAAACATCTGCGATGTAAAAAATCTACGAAGTGCAACTACATGCGTTTCTTAAATCAAATTTGGCCAAGTAATTTGAAAACAATAAATATTCATAAGAAAATATATTGAAAATTTTTTTTCTAAAATACTCTATAGAAATTTTTGAAATAAATTTTGAAAAGCCATTTTAGACATTCTGAAACTTGGCAAGATTGAATGTATACGAAAAACGATTTGTGACAATTTCCAAGTTTTAGAATGTCTGAAATGGTTCTTTAATATTTCTTCTAAAAATTGTCTCTGTCTAGTCGTCCCGAAAATTTGGGTGAGTTGAAAAGGGGGATGAACTAGTCGTTCTAAAAATTCAGGACGACTTGGCAAGCCTATGAAAAATACTTGACTACTCATCCTGAATTTCGGGAAGACGAGAAACTTCGTTAAAAATGTCAATAGGGTACTTTATAAGAAAAGTTCTTTAAGTTCTTTCTTATAAAAAAAATTGAAAATATATTTTCTTATTTCATCCTTTTATTGTATTTTATTCTAAATAAGATATGCACGCTAAATTAATTTGATTTTCATTAAACTCCTAATTTACTTAATTAAAAAATGTTATGAATTGTTTGAATAGTTTTCATTAAAAGTTGATTAAATAAACTAAATTTGTTTATTGTTTAATTTAGTTTGATGGTATAATTATTCAATTCGAATTTTGATTGTATTCTTTTATTTTAGTTCAAAATTGATCTCTTTGATGATGATAAACCTTTTTGTATATATAATTTTTAAATACATAAACATAATCCTTAAAAGTTGGGAAAATAATCTCATATTCTTTTCACCTATTAGTTCTTGGAGACGCTATAAACGAAAAAGCTCGGTTAATTGCAGATAAAACAATATAATTCCGAAAAAAATGACATTCCGCTTTCATCTTAGTTCTATCAAGAGTACAAAAAATACCCATGAATTCGATCTTGGGTGTTTCCAATTTGCTTTTATTTTAATTTTTATTTAAAATGATTAATGTTCATTTTTTAAATGAAATATTAAGTGGTGCTCCAAGGAAGCCCCCATCCACCATAAAAATACAAAAATACAATTCAATCATTCAAATTTTTTTATTCTTACATCAAATTTTAATTACGCTGGTAAAAAAGTTTCACCGTAAAAACCCAATTTTTAAAATATTATAAAAGACCATAACTTCCTTACTGTTTGATAAAATATATTGCTATCATTTTGGTTGTACGTTAATTCTTTAACTGAAAATTTAACTATTCCATTTTTTGTGGAAAATGTATTTTTGTTGTTGTTGAAAATTCAACTATATCGTTGAAAATTCATGTATTTTGTTGAAAATTCGAAAATCCATCTTTTTGGTTAAAACTTAAAATATTTTGATGAAAATGTTAACTGTATGGTTAAATTTTATTTAACCAAAATATTTGGCTTGAAAATTCATTTTTTTTGTGGAACATTTGGTTATTTGTTCTAAAAAATTTCTTTTTTGACTGGAAACTTAACTATTCATCTCTCTGGTTGAAAACTTAACTATTCTGTTGAAAACTCTTTTTTTTGTTGAAAATTGATCTTTTTAGTTGAAAATTTGACTACTACTTGGTTGAAAATTCGTTTCTTCCTCTGAAAATTCATGTTTTTCGATAGAAAATTAATCTTCTCGGTTAAAAAATTAATGTTCCGGTTGGAAATTCAATTAATTGATTGAAAATTGATATACGTTTTTGATAATGCAACTGCTTTCTTAAAAATTCGTCTTTTTGTGTTAAAAATACAATTACTTTGGTCGAAAATTCAACTATTTGTTTGATAATTAACTATTTTTCAGACGCGTGCAAAAAAATTCGATTCGATTTCGATCCGACATTGGACGCACTTCGAATGTCGAAAAACCGATATTCGATCCGTGCCACGGTCGGATCGGTTTATTCGATTCGATCAGTCTGCCTCAGATTGTCGAAAATCCAATATGCGACTGACGAAAGGCATTTAAAAATTTTAATTTTCAATTTATAATTCTAAAAATCTAAACCGATGCATATAGAATGCAGATTGCAGATCCAGAGAGATATGAAGACAATACTGTGCCAATCTGCTGGTTAATATTACGCGTCCTATATATAGTCAAACAATAAACAAAAACGTGTCATTTATTTTTACTTTAGTAATTAAAATGTGTTATACGATAATATAGTATCCAGTAATAATAATTCCTTAGATGTTACTCACTTCAAGATTTGTCAAATCTTTTTTACAGGCTTTACAGGTTTAAAATGTTTATTTTATTATACAATATTCTCAAGACAGAATTATAAAGGGGGATAATCGCTACTGAAGGGTAGCCCAATATTGTGTTATTTCTCATTACCCTAGCTTTATTTTAATGTTTTCATCGCAAATAAAAGTTTAAAAAAATTTGTATTCTAAATTTCTGGCATTTGAATTCATAATTGGGGAATGAGAAATTTCAGGTCATATAAAATGTATGTACCTCAAATTTTCATTATGTTGTATGATATTGAATTAAAATTTTCATCGATTGTATCCTATAATCTTTTTGTACAATATTAGAAAAAGAAAAGTGGAGCCGATATTAACTGATTTTTACCTCTTTTAACTAAAAGTTATTTGCAGATGGGATTTTGTTTTTGATTACAGTTGTTTGGCAGCCTACAAACAATAAAAGACTAATTTTACAATAAGTTATGAGGTCATTTTTGAGCAAAATCATCATAATTTATATTAATATTTTTAAATTCCTTTCTTAGTATAATTTAAATATTAAAAATTCAAAAATTCGAATAATAGTGTTTTCCAATTAGTCGCTTACAAAGTCGAACTTGTTAGTATTAGGCCTTACCTTACCTTAGTTTAAGTTTGTGATGAAGTTGAATAAAATTTTTCAATTATCTATAATAAGAAACAAAAAATTAAACAGTATCAAATATATCATGATATTTTATACCTATAACCAAAGAACAAAATTAAAAATACAGTTATAATAATCAGAGTTGGCCACTTTCACTAACGGAAAAAATTCTTGGTCCTTTTCCGATTATTTCCCAGCTCACAAAAATTTTCCCGGGCATTGAAATTCAAGTTAAAGTTCTCTATCTGAAGTACTTAAAACTAAACGACAAACAAAAGCAGTCAAAATTAAAATCTTCTGAATTTTCAACTTTCCCAATCTTCCAAATTAAAGCTTAACTAATTTTCTATTCAAAAACTCTTTATTCAATCGTTTAATAATGAGCACATTTTAAAATGGAAATCTTCTAATTTCAATCGATTTTATTTTAAGGGTACCAAAATAAACATTATTTAAAAATGATACATTCAAAATGGTAAAGTATCAATTTCACAAACTTTAATTGTACAAATTACATGGTAAAGACTGCTAAAGGCCCCTAGCTTTCACTATTTATTAACCAGCCAAAACAAAATATTATAGTAGTATATTATGCGCCGAGGCGCATAATGAGGGTCTTTACGCGACAAGCGGCAATGCTCGCAGGACGATCGAAGCCGAGGCGAGATAAGTCCTGCGAGCATTGTAAGCGAGTCACGTGAAGTCCCGAATTGTGCTCATTGGCGCATATATTAGTTTATGTGGCGACGGTGCATTTACAAGTTTTGTTGCGACAGCGTACAGTATCGTAATGTTGTACATTACGATACAGCGGAGTGTAATGTGAAGAGTGATCGTCCGCTGTATCGTAATGTACAACATTACGATACTCTACGCTGTCGCATAAAAACGCGTTAATGCACCGGAGTCACATAAAATATATAAACTAACTATGGCCACTTTTATCGGTGAGAAAAATCCCCGGTTTAAACATTTCTTCCAAATTTATTAAATTGTCATGAAAAATGATGTGAATATGAAATTTTTATCATTTGTTCTTAATACAACATTCAACTGTAGACAATTGAAAAAAAATTTTAATGGAATTTTCAACAATTTATTTTTCAACAGTTGAATTTTCAACTTTTGAAAATAAAAGAAAATTCAGAATTCAACTAACGACTTGTTTTGGTTTATTGATGGACTATGGTCACCTAATTGAAAGAAAGTATGTAAAAAAGTAAATAACCGATTCAATCTAAGGCACATCCAATACGGGATTTTCCGACGCACGGGCCAATCGAATCGAAAAACCGATCCGAAGGTAGTATTGAATGTCGGGTTTTCGGCATTCGATTGACGGGCCGATCGGATCGAAAAAACCAATCCGATCCGACAATATGCACACGTCAACTATGTTTTTTTTTAAATTCATGTTTTTGGTTGAAAATTCAATTATTTGATTAAAAATTATTCCACTTTGATGAAAATTCAACTATTTTGTTGAAACTTCGTCTTTTTGGGTAACGAATTCAACTAGTTTGGTAGAAAATTCAACTATTAGGTTGATGATTAACTTTTTTTGTTGAAAATTCATGTTTTTGGTTGAAAACTCAATTACTTGGTTGGAAATTCTATTATTTGCTTGAAAATTGAACAATGTTGTTAAAAAGTATATTTTTTGGTTCAAAAGTCAACAGTTTTATTGAAAATTTGTGTTTTTGGTTGATCAGTCAACTATTTGGTGAAAAATTTGTCTTTTTTGGTTAACTTCAACCGCTTTTGATTTAAAATTAAAATCTGTTTTGGTTGAAATATCAGCTATTGGATATTTTGTTGAAAATTCATCTCTTATGGTTATAAATTAACCTACTTTGTAGATAATTCAACAATTTTGTTAAAAAAAGTTATTTTTTGGTTGAAGATTCCTCTTTTTAGTTGAAAATTGATCTCTTTGATGAAAACCTTAACGATTTTGTCGAAAATTGGTTTTTTTTTTCTTGTGAAAATCAATTTTTAACTGAAAATTCAACTATTCCATTTTTTGTGGAAACTGTACCCTTTTAAGATGAAAATTCAACTGTTTGGGTAAAAAGCAATCCTTTTTGTATGAAAAGTCGCGTAAGTCATGTTTTGGCGGAATAATTTACCATAATTTTACGTTATCCGGAGGAATATTAAGTAATCCAGAGCAATTCTTCATCTAGAGGTAATCCTTATTAATCATACATCGCTGGACCGCATTTTTAAGAGTTATTTCCACTCGCCTATCCTACTGTCCAACTCTCAAATAAAGATCGTGATTCACTTTTCACGTCTCATTTTTGTCTCAGGCTTAAGCTGGATACAGCCCAATATCTCGAAGGCATTTTTTGTTAAAGTTGGATTATTGAATAATCTGCACGGGGCTGTCATGGTATACAGACACGGACGCATTTTTGTAATGCAATCAAGTGATCTGATAAGAACAGTGTGCCTAGTTTGTCATATTGGACAAAACTTTGTTTTTTGCCCCATCATTCACGGACTGGGTTGCAGTCAAGTGCATGATGGAAGGACCCACAGCTTAAGGTGGGATCCGAACCACCAGAACCTCGGTAAAGGCATATAGAAACATTTCCAGAGGTACCGGCTCAGGGATCGAACCCCGGACCTCTATCGTGAAGTCCGAGTGTCTAGCCACCTGAGCCACCAAGGCACTATTTTCAAGTTATTATTATTATTATTCAATTAGGCCAAATCCTTTTTGGTGTAAGCGTAACTCACTCGGTTCTAGCCTCGTTATACTGCCGGAGATCAAGGAGTTCATGTGAGAAAAGTGAGAAAAGTGAGAAAGGGGGTCCATATCATCTCACATGCGGCAAGTCTCTCTGCGGCAAGTCACACCTGCGGCAGGTCACATCTGCGGCATGTCACAACTGCGGCATCTCTACCTAGCGGCTTCTCTCCCGCGCGGCATTTCTCACAGTGAAATTTACATTTTTGCGGCATCTCTCACCAGTCGCAAGTCTCCCAGTGACATCTCTCCTCTCCAAAAAATTTGTTAACTCAAAATAAAAATAAAAAAATTGCAGCAAGCCTCCCAGGACTAATTGTCACATCTGCGGCATCTCTTACCCGCGTCAAGTCTCCCCAGTGGCATCTCTCATTCGGGAAAAATTTTCAAGTCCACATCAAAGTGGCAAAACTGCGGCCAGTCTCCCAGGCCTAATTGTCACATCTGCGGCATCTCTCACCCACGTCAAGTCCCCCAGCGGCATCTCTCATCCGAAAAAAATTTTCAAGTCCACATCAAAGTGGCAAAACTGCGGCAAGTCTCACAGGACTAATTGTCACATCTGCGGCAAGTCTCCCAGGATGAATTGTCACATCTGCGGCATCTCTTGCCAGCGGCAACTCTCCCCAGCGGCATCTCTCCCACAAGAAAATTTTCTGTGTAGTTCTAAAGATGGCAAAACTGTGGCAAGTTTCCCCAGCGGCATCTCTCGCCCAAGAAAATTTTCTAAGTTGTTGCAAAGATGACAAAACTGCGGCATGTCTCGCCCAAACAAATTTTCTAAGTAGTTTTGAAGATGGTAAAACTGCGGCAAGTCTCCCCAGCGGCATCTTTCGCCCAAGAAAATATTCTAAGTAGTTTTGAAACTGGCAAAACTGCGGCAAATGTTATTATTCATTGAAAGCGCCATCTACAAAAAAGGGGATATGTCTTGCAGGAAATTTTACCACCCAAACGTGACGTTCCTGATTCTATTTCTATCATTACTTCTGTCTACGAAATTTGTATACAAATAAATAAATACCTGATATCTGAAGACTATAGTAATTTACTTTTGTTCCTTCAATTTTACAAAATTGAATAATATTATTAGGATAATTTGTATCTATTGAGGGCCTGCACGGTTTCAGAATTTCTAAAGTTTTACAAACTAATATTTCAAGTATTCACATAATTACTTACCTTGAAATCATAGGAAAGTTATGCTGCAGATTAAATAGTAATTAGCTCTGAGGAGGCTTGCCGTATTTTTACCAATCTTTACAACTAAGAAATTTTTATTGGGCGAGAGATGCCGCTGGAGAGACTTGTTGAAGTTTTGCCATTTTCAAAAGTAGCGAAAATATTTTGTTGGGCGAGAGATGCCGCTGGGGAGACTTGTCGCAGTTTTGCCATCTTCGAAACTACTTAGAAAATTGTCTTGGGCGATAGATTCCGCTGAGGAGACTTGCCGCAGTTTTGCCATCTTTACAACTACTTATAAAATTTTTTTGGATAACAGATGCCGCTGGGGAGGCTTGCCACAGTTTTGCCATCTGTACAACTACTTAGAAAGTTTTCTAGGGTGAAGGATGCCGCTGGGGAGACTTGCGGCAGTTTTTCTATCTTTAGAAGTACTCAGAAAATTTTCTTGGGTGAGAGATGCCTCTGGGGAGACTTCCGGCAGTTTTGCCATCTTTACAACTAGTTAGAAAATTTTCTTGGGTGAGAGATGCCTCTGGGGAGACTTGCGGCAGTTTTGCCATCTTTACAACTA
>CAKNYM010052806.1:57648-69984 GCA_932195095.1 Andricus curvator
AGATGCCTCTGGGGAGACTTGCGGCAGTTTTGCCATCTTTACAACTAGTTAGAAAATTTTCTTGGGTGAGAGATGCCTCTGGGGAGACTTGCGGCAGTTTTTCCATCTTTACAACTAGTTAGAAAATTTTCTTGGGTGAGAGATGCCGCTAGGGAGACTTGCCGCTGGTGAAAGATGCCGCAGATGTGACAATTCGTCATAGGAGACTTGCCGCAGATGTGACAATTAGGCCTGGGAGACTTGCCGCAGTCTTGCCACTTTGATGTGCACTTGAAAATTCTTCCCGGATGAGAGATGCGACTGGAAAGACTTGCCGCGGGTAGGAGATGCCGCAGATGTGACAATCAGTCCTGGCAGGCTTGCCGCAATTTGGCCATTTTTATTTTGAGTTGGAAAATTTTTCGGAGAGATGCCACTGAGAGACTTGCCACTGGTGAGAGATGCCGCAAAAAGGTCAATTTCACTGTGAGAAATGCCACGCGCGAGAGAAGCCGCTAGGTAGAGATGCCGCAGTTGTGACATCCCGAAGATGAGACATGCCGCAGATGCGACATGCCTCAGATGAGACATGCTGCAGTTGTGGCATGTCGCAGATGTGACATGCCGCTGATGCGACATGCCGCAGATGTGACATGTCGCAGGTGTGACTTGTCCCAGAGAGACTTGCCGCATGTGAGATGATATGGACCACGTTTCGCAACACTGCTTCGATACAGGTCGCTGATCAATCTTTTTAGAAATCATCCTAGGTGAAGAGCTTTACAAAGTCATCATATATCACAGGGCACACAAAAATACACAAACTTACTGATAATCCCATAGTAAGATCCATACTCTTTACTCTAATCACATCTACCAAGTAAAGCTCTGCACGCAGGCCCATTATTATCCGAGCTCTTTCGTTCCAGGTATCTCTCACTTTGCTCATACAACTTTAGCTTCCTTGACGCCCATACATCTTCTCATGCAAGTTCTTGTGTTTCTGTGGCTTTTTATATCTTGTCACCTTAGGGTCTCATTCACACATTCCCAGCATTAGTTGCTCGACCTGCCTCTAGGTACGATACCATTCTCTTGACTCAAATATACTTGTTTCATCAATCGTTCTCCTTTAATTCTCTCAGCATGACCAAAACATGTCAACAAATTTCTTTCACTTTTGTCAAACAGTGCTTCCTCTACAAAGTGAAACAATTTAATTTTCTGAATCGTTCAAGTTGTTCGAGAAGTTAGTTTATAATCTGATGCAGTTAACGCCAAGGTATGTAGAGCCTAGTTTAGTAGAATTATAGATGGTGCGAAATAATTCACTGACATGAGTCTTGGGTATTACGTCGAGGCGAGGGTAATTATTCACGTGAAATTTATATCATCGATAGAGTATAGTGAGCCCACCTGAAACTTTACGCTCGAGCACGTTCAACTTTGTCGTTAGTTGCGGTCGGTCACAGGATCGTGTAATGCAGATTGCACATACACGAGTATCGACATAAACCCAAGCCAGTTTTCAAGGCGAGACTTACGAGCCGAACCAATGAGATACGACGCCCACGCCACGGTTTGACATCGAGCAAACTGTGACAGTGGTAGGAGATAGGAGATTCTTTCTCTTCTCTTCTCTTGCTTACAAGCACATAGATATCTCAGATACGTCCTGAGAACGTCTCAACTTGGACCCTGCGGATGTTCGTGGGATGTCCTTTTTGATATGGCTTCGTGTGGGTTTATTATCTTCTCATACTCGCCCTAGAAGGCTAGGTTTCATCCAAATTAGACAAATTTACCACGTCGCAATAATATGTAGAGTTACACGATAGGGAGCGTCCACATATTACGTGACACTTTTCACTGTAAAAAAAGGATCATTTTTGTTTTTGCAGAACATTTTGCTCCAACGATCATTTGACTTTCGAGATCATAATGATCTGGCAATTCAAATCATTTTGATCTGCTTTGAGGGTCATTTCTCAGGCCGCCAATTATTGCCGTGGAAGTTATAACGACATAACCCAAAAGTTTGATCTAACCTCACGCAAGCGACAACTGCACTTAACATGAGATATATTCTATTATCATGTTTCGCTATTTTTTTAACTGTTCAAGTACACGGCACGATCAGAAACCATAAAAAGCTCGCACATAAGCTAAATTATGTCGGCGTATGTATCTCGGTGATTTTTGTCTTAACCATCCTTCTTGTGACAATTTGTGACATTTCGATGACCCCCGCCCCCCCCCCCCTATAAATGTCATGTGCCACTGGAGCTTTTTTTCATTCAATAATATTTATATAATTTGAATATTAACTTAGACAGCGGATTAACTTATCAGATTAGGGATAATCCATAAACTATGTTACCAATTTGATGGACCTTCTCATTTCCCTCTTTTTCAAGAATTCATAATTTTTTCATGTTTTCGAGACACGTTCCCTTTTTACTCATTTTTTAGCTTCAATGTGTACAGAATTAATAGAACCCAATAAGAAAATTCAACTATTCTTGATGAAGTTAATTTTGTTGGCTTAAAATTTTACAAGTTTATTCAGGTTATAATGAAAGATCGCAATAACATTATACAGACTTCAATATAGGTATAATAAGATTAGTTTTTTAAAAATTTCCTATGTTTATCAAAGTTTGCACTATTTATTAAATAAAACCTTAGATTTTTTATCTACTTTTTTAGATTTGACAACAGATTAAACAGAAAGTAAAAATATTTAAAATCTTTAGTAATGAATTTTAATCTTCCAAATTATTGTTAAAAATATGAAGTTAAGTGATTTGATCAAAGATTTTTGAAAATGGTATAATCTCATTTTATTACATTTTATTAGCGTTTATGATGATTTATCTCAGCAGCAATTAGAAATATTTATTGGGTTTCAGTCGAAGAAAAGTTCCTTTGATTCAAAGAAATTTCTCTGGATTAAAATAAATTTCTTTGGTTCAAAGAAATGGTTTTCTATTCCAATAAAATTACGTTAAAAAACGGTTTCTGTAGTTTAAAACAAATATTTTTCTGAATGTTCAGGCTTGTATTTTAGACCTCGAAAAATATATAAATGGTTTTTAGTTTTGGCCTTTGGTCTTGCAAGTGAATATTTTTCTGAATGATTCCGGAATTCTGAGTCTTTTTGATGTTTTTTCATTTTCGATCTGATCCATTTTGAGGATATTTACAATTGGAAATTAGCCAACTTGTTTAATTTTGAATGCTTATAGTTTTAAATTATGAAATTATGAACTTTTTTTAAATAGGTCTATATTGAAGATTTGTAATTGAAGATTCTTCAATTCCTCATGTTCTCAGTTTAAAAAGATGTAATTTTGAATGTTTTCTTTCCTTAAATAGTTCAATTTTTAAGATTTACGATTGAAAACTCTTCACTTGTGAACATATATATTGTATAAATACAATTTTTTAATATAGATGATTTTTAAAATCAAAGGTCAAGAGTTTTTAATTTTAAATCTTCCAAATTGAACAAAATTTTAGTTATAAATTATCAAAATTACAGAATTTTTAATTGTAAAATTTAAAACTTGCATAATTTCTGATAGTATATTTTAAAATTTTTTAACTTTTTAATTTCAGTGATTCACAATTTAAGGTTCTACAATTTTGGAGAGTTACGAATGAAAATTTAAAAATTCTAAAAATATAAAATTGAAAATTATGCAATTCTCAACATTCATATTTTTAAGGTACATAATTTTGAATTCAATAATTTGGAATGTTTAGAGTATAAAGTGATATTTTGAACATGATTTTGGAATATTGATTTCAATTTTGAAGATTCACAATAGAAATTTTTTTCAATTTTTAAGATTGGAAATTGAATACTCTTATTATTAATTATGTATAATAGAAAATGATGCAATTTAAAATTCTTTTTTTTGGAAAAATTTAAGTTTGGAGATAAAATAAACATTTGTTTAATGTAATGATTTAAAATTGAAATTCATTCACTCTCATAGTTTTTTAATTTAACACTCTTTAATTCTAAAGATGTATAAATCAAAATTCCTAAATTTTGATGATTTTGAAGATAAAAAACTCTTTCATTTTAAAGATTCATAATTCAAAGTTCTACAATTTCAAAGAGTTAAAATTGTTCAAAATTGTTCAAAATAATTTAATTTCTAACCTTTTTGAAATATGTAGTTCAATTTTGAAGATTTGCAAGGAAAAAGTCTTCAATTTTCAAGATTTTCAAGTAGCGACTCTTTAATGTTTAATGTGTATAATAGAAAATGATGCAATTTTGAATGCTTGTTTTAAATAGTTTAATTTCAAAGTTTAAAAATTAACATTCATTAAATTTTGTATTTTTTGGAAAATTTCATAATTTTTTACATATGTAAAATGTTTACTTTTATGAGAAAAGAAATCGTAAATCAGGTTTTCGGGTAGTAAATATCTAAATTGTATTTAATAAGACATGACTAATAATATTTGGCAAAATTAAGTAACATTGGCCGTGGGGGCAGGGGGGTCCAAACCACTTTTTTACGACTTGTACGACTTATACAAACGGAATGAACGGGACATTACAAACAAATTAAAAAAAAAAATTTTAATTCTCACATTGGACAGTTCGATTGAAAAAATGACAAATTTTTAAAATTTGTTGTGTATGAAAAAAAAAATATTTTTCGATTTTTTGTGTGTAATGTTTATGGAAGTATATAACCTTAGATGGAAAAAAGTAAGAAAAAAGTTTTTTCGTCAAAATATAATATTTTAAAAATAGACAAAAAATGCAATTTGGCTCATTTGTACCTAAAATTGCAAAAAAATGTTTTAAATTTTTTTCATTTTTTGATGCTTTTTTGAATAAGCTCAAAAACACGTAATATCCTGAAACATGAGCCATACTCACACAAGATCGGTGAACATCCGCTTACACAGGATCTATAAAAAATAGAAAAAAGTTTTTTCTTGAAACTTCAAAATATGTACGTGTTTCTTTAATTTATTAAAAAGTACATAAAAAAACAAACATAATAAACACATTTTTTTGCAACTTAAAGTACAAATTAACAAAAGTGCATATTTCGTCACGTTTTGAAATATTATATTTTGAAGAACATTTTTTTTCACTCTTTTTCCGTCTAAGACCATTCACATATATAAATTTTGTTTAAAAAAACGAAGTGTCTCGTCGTCCCGAAATTCGGGATGACTAGTCTAATATTTTTCATAAGCTTGGCTAGTCGTCCCGAATTTTCGAAACTACTCCATCCCCTTTTCCAACTCTCCCAATTTTTCGGAACCACTATTTTTTTATACTTCAAATATTTATCAAATTAAAATTTTGAAAATTTTAATCGACTTGTTCAATAGTGAGTAATTGTTTGAATTTTTTTTAATTTGTTCGTAGTGTCACAAAGAAAGTTTTCAATGTTATTACCAATGCATCTAATAATTTTGAGTTTTTTCGGCCTTCCCTAGTATATAATATACAATGTAGAATATAATATACTAATAATGTACAAAGATCTTATTTTCTACATTATAGTGACTTTTTGATGACGTATTTTGATGGCGTATTCTGCATTTTTTTAAATTATTTTTTTATAATAATGAAATTTGCTGACGTATGAAGGAGCTTCTTGTCTCCTCTGGAAATAGTCTTTAGCGAAAATCCATTGAAGAAATATTAGGAAAGGGCTGGAAGGAACGTCTATCTTTTTTCTGGGAAGATAATCAAATAAGTTGCAACGCATGCAGCAGAAGCAGGCTGAGAAATGAGAATGGTTCGGTCGTATTTCTTCTGTTGCGATATGCAGATTGCAGAATAGAATGCAGATAGATGGACAGACAGTAAAGTTGAGACACCCACCCACGTAAGTGTCTCGCTCTCCTTTCCGTCTGCCTCATCTCGCATCGCGTCGTCTGTCCGGATCGAGACACCGTGACCGACGAGTATGTGGTTCGCACGGTCCCTGCAAGTGGTACACAATCGTCGCGTCGCTCATCTTACGCTCACCTCCTCTGCTGAAAACTGAAATGACGGCGCGGCGGTACCAACTACCAAGATTTTTCGCTGCCACGTTGTCAGAATAAGTTTATTTGCGTTGGCCCCTGTCCAGGTCGAGTGTCCAGTGAAAAACGAGTCTCTATGACGTATAAATTATTCTGGCACTGCTGCCACATCATATCTTCTTTTCTTTATTCGCTACATTTTGATACACGCTTAAACGATTATGCAACCCACTCACAACATGCCAATACATCATCTGTTCCAGTCTCTCCAATTTCACTTTATACACCATTTGGCATCGGAAGAAAAGAATGCAACAAAAAAAGGAATTACCAAAAAGTAGAGAAAGTCGATGCAAAATAATTGCACATATTACTGTCGATGCGGTGCGCCATAGAGCAAAAAAGAATACTTTACATTGTGGGGGAAATTCCATTTTATTTCGCCGAGGTCGGTTGCAACCTCATTTGTTTTAATTTTGACACTTACCTATGATAAAATTTACTGTTTTTGCTTCCTCATAGAGGAAGCTTTGTAATGGTAACATTTTCCAAAATTTTTAAATTCATTTAATTGAACCTTCCCCAATTTAAAAATGTCTAATACAATGTTCTAAACAATTGTCCGGATGTGTGTGTGTGGATGTCACGCTTTTTTGTGAACACGATAACTTGAAAACGATCGCAGATAAATTGATGAAATTTGAAGGGCTTATTTTCCCGACTAATATCTTGAAACTGACCTAAGGATTTCTAAAAATATTTGTTGCATTTTTTCTGAGCACTTAATAATATTTGAAAAATCGGTTTTTTATAGTAAAACTTTTTTCATTGACATAATTCAAAGTTGATGCAAGAATATAAAAGATTCCTTGGTTCGAGACGAATCGATTAACCTATACTATTAATTTATTTTATTGAAGCGTAGGGAAGTTATGGTAATTTATATATTTTAAAAATCGGTTTTTATAGTAAAACTTTTTTCATTGACATAATTCAAAGTTGATGCAAGAATATAAAAGATTCCTTGGATCGAGACAAATCGATTGACCTATAATATTAAAACATTTTATTGAAGATTAGGGAAGCTAGGTTAATGCATAATATTTGAAAATACGAATTTTTATGGTGAAACTTTTTTCTTCAATACAATTCAAAGTTGATGCAGGAATATAAAAGTTTCCGTGCTTCTAGACGAATCGATTGACCTATAATATTAATATATTTTATTAAAGCGTAGGGAAGTTATGGCAATTAATATATTTTGAAAATCGGTTTTTTACAGTAACAATTTTCATTAACATAATTCAAAGTTGATCCAAGAACAGAAAATATGTGTTGATTCGAGACGAATCGATTGACCTATAATATTAATACATTTTATTAAAGAGTAAGCAAGCTATGGTAATGCATAATATTTGAAAATACGGTTTTTCACAGTAAAACTTTTTTCTTCAATATAATTCAAAGTTGATGCAAGAATATAAAAGATTCCTTGGTTCAAGATGAATCGATTGACCTACAATATTAATAAATTTTATTAAAGAGTAGGGAAGTTATGGTAATTTATATATTTTTAAAGTTGATGCGAGAATAGAAAAGTTGTGTTGATTCAAGACGAATCGATTGATCAAAAAAGCATTGATCAAAGCATTGATACATTTTATTGAAGAGTAAGGAAGCTATGGTTATGCATAATATTTGAAAACACGGTTTTTTTATAGTAAAACTTTTTTCACTAACATAATTTACAGTTGATGCAAGAACGGAAAGATTCCTTGATTCGAGGAAAATCGATCGATCTACAATATTATTACACTTTATTGAAGATTAAGGAAGTTATGCTCATTCATAATATATGAATCATCTGTTTCTAACAGAAAAACTTTTTTCATCGACATAATTCAAAGTTGACGACGCATGAATAGAAAAGATTTTTTGATCATAAATTTTGAAATAGAATAATTCTGACAATTAAAAAAAAATCATAAAGCTGGCAAAGGGATAGGGTGCGACAGAACTGTTCCCTTCCCTTTTCCAGCTCGAAAAATGATCATTTCGAATAAAACATATGATTTGTCTGATTTGTCTTTGTATTCAAAAAAATTTTTGTATTATTTTGTAATTTTATATTTTTTGTACATTTCTATTTTTAAATTGATCAAAATGAAGACTTTAGTTTGTCTATTATTGAAAAAAATAACTAATGCTTCCTCTATGAGGAAGCAAATACATTTTCTAACGGGAAGCAAAGTGCTCGTGAAATGAGCACCATATAATTATAAATACAAACGAAGTGGAAACAATCGAGATCGAATTCACAGCTAGTTTAAACTTATTCATCACATAAATTTATCAAATTACTTTATTTTTAGGGTTTCGTAGCCTGGGCAGAAACCCTTATACTTTTGGTCGGATGTCCATCCGTCGTAAGTTTTTTCCAAGAAGTGGAAATTAGGGATATTAATAGGAGGGAAAGTAGGGGAAATAATTTGTGGTGAAGTAGGGGAACTGAGGGTAGGGGAAGTTGTGGCAGCGACAGGAAATGAGTGGAGAGGAAATAGGGGAAGTTCGGGGTATTGATGTGAGGCAATTAGAGGAAATGACGGAAACGGAACTAGAGGAAGTGAGGGAAATAATTATAGGGGAAGTGAGGGAAAATGAAGGAAAATTATGGTAAATGAAGGGAGGAGGAGTAGAGGAAATAAAGGAAAATTATGTAAGGGGGAGTATGGGAAATTAGGAGTGGGGAAGTAGGGGCAGCGACAGGAAATGACAGGAGGGGAAGTAAGGGGAGTTAAGAGAAATTATGGGAGGGAAGTAGGAGAAATGCGAAAAGGAGAAGTAGAGGAAGTGAGGGAAATGATGGTAGAGGAAGTGAGGGCAAATTAAGGTAAATGAAGAGAGGGAAAGTAGAACAAATAAGGGGAAATGAAGTGAGAGGAAGTAGGGGAAGAGAGGGGAAATGACAGAAGGGAAAGTAAGGGGAAATGAAGGGAGGGGTGACAAGGGAAATGTAGAGGGAAGTAGAGAAAGTGAGGAGAGGGGGAAGTAGATGAGGAGGAATTTGAGTAAGGAAGGGTAAGCGATAATTGAAGTGTGTGGAGGGGAAGTAGGGGTGGCGGGGGAAATTGGCGGAATGGATGAGGAGTAGGAGAGGGAAAGTATAGGAGAGGGAGGTCTTACCTTTTAAGGGAGGTTTAAACTTTTGAGGGAGGTTTGAATTTTTCATTTTGAAATTTGATTTTCAAAATTCAAAGACACAGAAAAATGTCACACTTATGTGCATTACATAATAGTGACAACCTCAAATTCTACAATATAAAATTGAATTAAATCAGACTTATTCAACAGTTTTCAATGCCTATATGAAGCGGGGCTAAAGTTCTACTTTACACTCCCTAGGGAGTAAAAGGTGAAGTTAGAGTTGAATAATGAAAGTTATCAAGCAATCGGTTGAGCCCGTTGACAAATTGTTTGACATATTGGACCAACTCTAAGCGATAAGTTACCATACGTAACTTATAAATTTCTACAATTTAACATAAATTACCATGAATTAACGAAAATTTCCAGATTTTTTTAGATGCCCTATTCTTCCGTAAATTTTAAAATTTTTTGAAATTTTATTAATTTATAACTTTACCATAAATTTCCAACATTTTTGTCAATTTCTAAATTTATCACAAATTTTCAAAATTTCTCTCTAAAAATTCAAATCCTTCAATACGAATAAACTGAACACTTTATAAATTAGGAAATACTTAAGTTTTGATTTTCCCAAAATTAAAAAATGTCCTAAATTCCTATTGAAATGAAAATTCGCAGTTAATCTTCCAATGATTGTCAAAAAGCAAAAAAAAATGATGGTCAAACTGTATAATACGTGTAGAATCGAAGTTTTTCTCTATTTTATAATGCACATTTTAACATTATTGTGTACCATTGCGTTTTCAAAATCAAATTTCTAAATGAAAATAAATTCATTTGATGGAATTGTATGATAAATAGGCCCGAAAAACATTGAATTTTATAATAGTTAAGTATCACAATCTTGAAAAATTAGGTCGCAACTGACTTCTTCGAAATTAAATAGAATGACCCTGATTACACTGTCAATTGTTTCTGATCTTAAATTCAGAGATGAACTTAAATTCAGCAGTCTGAATTTAAGACATAAGCATCTGAATTTTAGAATTTAATCATACGCTTGCTTAAACTCAGATGAACTGTACTTAAATGTAGATATGTTTTTACTAAATTTAAGTTCAGTTCTAAATTTTAGGTCAAGAAAATGTTAAGGCGCAACAATTTTAAGTACAATTTTTTTACAGTGCATTTTTTTATTCTTTAGATAGTGGATTAATTAGAGATATTCTCTAGTAATATCACCTTCAATTTGTTAATTAGTTTATCAAATCGAAGAAAATATTCGCATTGTCCAATATAACAAATTTTAAGAGGGAAATCTAAGATTAATGTAGAAAAAATTGTCGAATTTTTAATTTTTTGTTTAACAAGATTTGAGATTTCCATTCCTTTTGAAAAAATCATAATTTTCATTGAATTTCCATCATTGTTAGCGTATTTCGTTCTTTAAAATATTACTTTTCATTCGATTTGGATGAATTGTATTGAAAGTAAGCTAGAAATTAGCTAGCTAGTTAGATAACTAGATATTATTTAAACAAATGATTAACAATTTGTTTTATGCGATTTCGGCTGTGTTTTAATAATAACCATTCATACAGAATTGTGGAATGTTATTTTAAGATCAGAATAAGCTATCAATTATGAAGATTTATTTAAAATTACGATTTTTTTCTAAAGCGAAAAACAAAATACAAAATCTCAAATAAATAATTACAGATTCAACTTTTCTTTCTGAATCGTAGATATTTGGAAATGTGGCTATTTTTATTAATTTTATAAAATATTCTAAAAATTATTGAATTTTGAGGTGAGATAAGTGTCGAACATCTTTGTTTGAAAAAAATGCAATACACGGAAAAAATTTATCCGTGAAGAAGTCACGAACTTGTAGCTAGGTCTCGGATACGAGATAAAAAAATGAAACATTAAATCCTTATTTTTATGAGAAATATATGGATAAATTTCTAAGTTTCTTCTGAACAGTTCGAATTTCCTACGAACAGTTCCTGAAAATTTCAGACTGAAATAAAAAGAGGAAAAATTTTATTTGTGCGATTTAATTTTATATTAATTTATAAATTCGCAACTCAGAAGATTCGAACCTCAAACACTGCTGACTCACCAAGTTTCTAAACATAAACCAGGAGTGCGTAAACACGCGCAGCCATCGAGGCCAAACAAAATAGGTATTATAAAACTTCTAGCCACTCATCCGACGAGCTCGAGGCACACATACGAGCGCACACACGCACCGCGCGTGTGTGCGTGGGCCACGTACAGGGAGACTTAGTTTCGAGTTCCCAGATTCGTCAGGCAAGCTCGTGAGTGCTCTGAGAATCTTTTCCCAATCACTCGTAATATTTTTGTAATTATTCACGTAAACAAAAAGTGATGAACCGTTTTAGAATTTTCACATCGAGTTCGTCAATCTTTCTCAAAGTTCGTAGGTTATTTACGAAAATACATAAATATCCGATGAATTTTTCTCATATCCGAGACCTAGCTACTAGTTCGTGACTTTTTTACGGATAAATTTTTTCCGTGTAGCGAATGACAGGAGAAAAAACGAGAAGTGCAATTAATTTATTTTTTGACTGGGAATTTACCAAATTTTTACCTGGGAAATTTTACCTTAAAATTTGTAGGTTTTTAAAGAAAAGCAAAAGACGATTGCAGAGATGAATTAAAGATTTAAAAAATTGAAGTACGTGATTTTGATATTCGGAATTTGTGATTTGTTTGCCATGGCAGTGGTTTGAAATTGAATAATTTCCAGTTCAATGCCTCAATAGTTAAATGATTTTTCAGCAATTTTTAATTTTTAAAAAGTGTATCAATGATATTTCAAAATGTTAGTTGCAATGTACAATTTTTAATACTTATTTCTGGGATTTTTTAATTTGTAGGCATTCACTTAAAATTGTTGATTTTGTCACGTTTTCAAACTGCAAGTTCATATTAAAATCTTCTAATTTGTTTGACCAATTTGAATATTGCTGATTATCAATATGAAGCACATGGCCTATAGTTGCTTACTTCATAATAACAGAATTAAATGTGAGGAAACACGAAATTTAAATGTGGTTCAAATAAAGTTACATTGTTAGTAATAACATATTGTTAATTGAAACGCTCAGAGCAAAAGCGAACGAAAAAAAAAAACGTACGTAGAAGCGAAGTAAAAACGCGCGA
>CAKNYM010052806.1:79984-93180 GCA_932195095.1 Andricus curvator
AAGACATCCTAGTGAGTTTCGACGTAGTATCTCTCTTTACAAAAGTACCAATCTCTGATACAATCGATATTATCAAATCCTTTGCAAACTTCCCGTCCAATCTCACACCATTGATAGAACACTGTCTCACTAATACCTATTTCTCTTTCAATAACGAATTCTATGAACAAACCTCAGGAGCAGCAATGGGATCTCCAATCTCACCTGTAATAGCCAACATCTTCATGGAAAATCTAGAAACTAAAATCTTTAACAAATCCAGGCTTAAACCGGAATTTTGGTGCCGTTACGTTGACGACACTTTTGTCATCTGGAGACATGGACTTGATGAACTACACAAGTTCTTCGATTTCATCAATCAATTACACCCTAATATCAAATTCACCATGGAAATAGAACAAAACGGAAAATTGCCTTTCTTGGACGTACTAGTTTACAAACGATCTGATAACACATTAGGACATGAAGTTTACAGAAAACCTACCCATACAAACAGATACCTACATGCCTCCTCCCACCACCACCCATCTCAAAAGCAATCGGTCATCAATTCCCTTGTATACAGAGCTGTCTCCATAACAGATAAAGATAACTTACAAAAAGAACTACAAAATGTTAAAAAATCCCTAATACAAAACGATTACACAAACAAACAAATTAATAAAGCAATAAGAAAATACACTCAACAAAACAAGTCAACACAACCTACTGAAGAAAGAGAGAGAAAAATGACCACCACCCTACCCTACATTCAAGGTATCACAGAACAAATAGGAAGAATTCTCAACAAACACAACATCAAAACCATATTTAAACCACCTGCAAAAATAGGACAACTTCTAAACAACCCTAAAGATAAAAAAGAACCTTTCAGTGATCCGGGAATATATAAAATCCCTTGTTCTTGTGGCAAAGTCTATATTGGAGAAACCGGGAGGGCGGTAAGTCAGCGTGTAAAAGAACATGAGAGTAAAGTCAGGCTAAAACATTTCACGCAATCAGCAGTAGCTGAGCATCATATTGAAACAGGACATAGCATTTTATTTGAAAAAACAACCGTAATCGCAAAAACGTACAATAAATTTCCAAGAAAACATAGAGAAGCAATCGAAATCTTAAAACACCCTAATAACATCAATAGGGACAATGGATATAATACCAATCCGATTTGGCTTTCCGTCCTCCCGGGTTTTTTAAAAAAGACTTGATTGGCCAATCAAGTTCAACCAGCCCACACCAGGGGGCACTCTGGCCAATCACAGGCATCGTACAGAATACATACCTAAGAACAACATGACCTGAAACTCCAGTTTCAGGTCAGCCCTGAAGAAGTGAACTGCAATGTTCACGAAACGTCGGCAACATTCATAGTTTCGCACACGATTGAAACCCGAAAAATCTTTGAATTTTTAATTTAAATTTATTACTTCCTTTTCATTGAAAATTGGACAACAAATGGAAAATTTGTGAAAAAACCGCGTCTTTCTAACGCCATTCTATGAGAAAAATGCTAAAAACAATAATAAATTGTGTAAACAATTTATGTGAATATCTAATCATCAGTATGAATTTGTCTTTTATGTGCCAGAAATAATTTTCACTGAAAAATCGCAAAAAAGTCATAATTACCGCGAAAAACTCGCAAAACCCATTTTTTCACTTATGGGGTTTCTTTGGGACCCTATAAAACAGACATATGGTGTTGATATTTGAGAAGTGATATTGCATGCGTATTCTATGGTTAATTTTGGAGAGAAATATTAAATTTCAACTCAATTGAGATAATATTGAGGATTCTGAATAAGATTTACAAAAACGTCTTTTTTTCTTATGGGAAATACATGTTAAACTTCATGGGGCTTGCGGCACCCTAAATATCATTTTTTTTTCAAACAAAAAAAATCAATTTATTTTTGTGTGGATTCGAACAAATTGATGGGTTGTCCCCATGAAAATTCGAAAAAAAAATTTTAGACCACCCTAATGTAGAAGCATTTTTGATAAATAATTGTAAATAATTTTGGGCAGCACTCCTCCTTTGCAGCACTCCTACGTGTTCCAGATTGGATTGAAATTGACCATTTGTTTTTAACAACAATGTAACTTTATTCAAACTACTTTTCAGCTTGAATTAATAAAGCTTTCTATAAAACTACTGGACAAGTAGATCGAAAACCCGAATTTTGGACTATTTCTTTTGTAAATAATTCGTTTGAAGCCATAAAAAGTAAACCTATTCAAATTGTATAGCTTTTATTTTATTATTTTTATCATAATTATATACCATTAAACCAAATCCCTTTCTGGGTAAGTTGGAATTTCTCTAGAAATCACCCCAGGAAAATAATTTTTAACAATTTTTTATTTTTAATTATTAACTAATATTTATTTAGAATTAAAAAAAAAATAAACAAATTTAAATTTTTATTTCCAAAAAATGTTAGCAAAGTCAACTGTTGTTTTCAAAATTAAACAATTTATTGCCCCAAATAAATTTACTAAAATATAAATCATAAATCAAACAAGAATACACAAACTGCCCGATACTTCCATAGTAAAATCCATACGCGTTACACTAATAACATCCACTAAGCAAAGCTCTCCACGCGGGCCTATTAGTATCCAAGATCGTTCCAGGAGTCTTGCACTCCGCTGACACTCTTTTCCACACACTTCTTATACTTGTACATTATTACTGAACATTGAACGTTCCACGTTAATGGATTTATTTGCAGTTTAGTCTTGAGTCCTTTAAATTAAACAATGTTCAGCTTTAAAGGCTTGAATTTTTTTAATTTAATGAATGATGAATAGCATCATTTAAAAAACCAAAAACCATTGAAATGTCCAATGCAATTTTTGAACAGTTGACAGGATGACGAGGCGCAACTGGCTCTCGGCCAGTATCCAGGTCCAGCTTATCTGTTAGCTCTGCCAATGAGAAAGGTTGAAAGAGTACTTGCGGGCGAGTAATCGAGGAGAGATAAAAGCACCGAGGGTGTGAGAAGGGCCTGAAAGGGAGGCGAGAAGAGGGCTGATATTTTCCGATGAGGCAATTTACAGTAAAATTGCTCGGCGAAGCGTGAAGAATTTTGAGAGGCGTGCAACAAGTGGTTGGGTGCAACAAGTTATTGCCGACGACGTCTGCCTTTCCAGGCTCGTCCCCCCTTTTATTTCTCGCAATTGCATTCTACGATCAACCACCAGCCCCAAGAATTGAAAAATCCTTCGCGGAATTTCAAATGCCTGGAAAAAAATATCTCCCTTTTTGGCACTAATTATGGTAGATTTGTCGTGACAAAAGAATTGATTACCACAAATAGTTCTTATAATTAAAGAGTACCGTCAAGAGTACACCGTGAAAAGAGTATGCATCTGAAAGTCAAACAGTTTATAATAGCGCCGAAGCATTCTTTTAATTATTCTAAGATCGAAATAAAATCTACTTCCTTATAAAATACTTTATGCACCAATATCAGAATCACAAATGAATATCAATATCACAAATTAATATACTGGAAAATGGATTTTTTGCACAGTTTTGTTTATGGCCTTCGAAACAAATCCAAGGACTCCGAAAGTACTGAGGTAAGGCCGCATGAACGATTTCTGTTGGATTTGAAGGCATGATGTAACCTGATGCAAACAACGCGGTTAAAGTGCGGCTCTCAGGCTGTTTGCCACGATTGACTGAACACATTCTCCCCTAACGGCCCCGCGGCTCCTTTGATCACGAAACCGCCGAGTGGTATCAATTCTCGGAATGCACAAATCCAGTTTACGGAAATCCAGGTTCCAGTGTATTAGATTTCCAACTACCTCTTTTCTGGCTCATTAGAGAAAAATATATATCAAAATCCATTCCTCATTCTTTCTGTGTCTTTTTAATATTACTAGGGAACCACTATGTTTCGAAGGTAATTTAGACATTCTCATTAGAGAACTTTTTTGTGTTTTTTACCACCCATTTTTTATTTTTATTTGGAGCAGGAATTTTGTAGGACAAAAAAATTGCACCTATTGAAATTGTTACAAGTCCTAAATAATTTTCATATTATTCTGAACTTTTTTAATGCTCGAGCCTTGTTTCCTTATTTAGGACGTGTAAAAATGTAAAAAGAATTAGGTGGACGTTTTCCGGTACTTTTATCCAAGAAACCCCCTAGCGAAACGGGACATATTTTTAACTTTTTCTATGACCTTAGTCCTATTTCAGCAGTCCTTTTTGGAAACATAAATTGCATCAGATATTGTAAAAAATTTTAAAAATAAAATAGGACAGAACTTTTTTAGTACTTTTATCCCAAAAATATTTTTAACTTTTCTGGTACTTTCGTCCTCTTTCAAGAGTATTTTTGGGACATAAATCGCATCACCACTTCTAAACATTAAAAAAAATCAAATGGAACTGACCTAGTACTTTTTTTTACAAAAATGATTGGGAAGTTATGAAAATTTGAAAAGAATTAAATGGGACTCTTCCGGTTTTTTTTTGTCCTGAAAAGATCCTGCTTGAACTGAACATATTTTAAACGGGTATCCTTCCGAAAAGGTCACCCAAGAATATTGACCTGATACTTGGCCTAGGGGTTCCTTTTAGACCCTAGTTGAACGCACTAAAAGGATTTTTGGCGCAGATCAATATATATTAAGTGTGAACTTAATTTTTCTTTAGCTAGCATAATTTTTACTTTTTTTGATGTTATTATTTTTTTCAAAATCTCGAAAAATATTGATTTTGGAAAAAATGTTGTTCACAAAAGTTGTAGACCTCGTCGAAACACATATTTTCTATATTATACTTTCTTTCTAAAATTAATATTATTCGAGAAAAATGACAAAAATGATTTTTCAGATTTTTTGTTGGAAAAGGGAGCGTTGGAAAAGGGGTCGGCATAAGTGGTGGGAGGGGGTGTTGGCCATTTAAAATGCTGAAGATTAGGACGTATGGTTTTTCTTGGCCGTTGGAAAAGAGGGTCTGCGTGAGTGAATGTAAACCACACCCTCTCCACCCACTCACGCCGAACCCCTTTTCCAACGGCCACGACTCACGCCGACCCCTTTTCCATCGCCCCTTTTTCGAACAAAACACCTGAAAATTCATTATTGTCATTTTTCTCGAAAAATATTAGTTTTAGAAAAAAAGTATGGAAATAAAAAATATGTGTTTCGACGAGATCTACAACTTTTATAAACAACATTTTTTCCAAAATCAATATTTTTTGAGAACTAAAAATAACTCATTTAAAAAAAAAGTCAAAATTGTTAATATTATAATTTATATTGATCTTCGCCAAAAATCCTTTCAGTGCGTTCAAGTAGGGTCTAAAAGGAAACCCCTAGGCCAAGTATCAAGTCTTCTTCTTGGGTGACCTTTTCGGAAGTATATACTTTTAAACTTTTTGATTATAAATACTTCAGCAGTACTTTTATGGATATAAATAGCACGAGCATTTCTAAAAATCACAAAAAATAAATAAAATGGAACTTTTCTAGTATTTTTTCTCCCAAAAATATCTACATCTTGCAAAAAATGAAATAAAATTAAATTGGTACTTTTCTGATAATTTTGTGTGAAAAAATGTCGGCTCAAAATAAAAAATAAAATTAAGTGGGACTTGTTCGATACTTCTGTATGATTTCATATATAAATATATATATAAATTCAATTTATATTTATTAAAATATTTGTCTCATTATATAATTTTTTAAATAGAGACACTAAGATAAATATTTATTCTAATCTGCAGGGTTGCCTATGGATACATTAAGATTTCTTTTAATTGAGGCATAAATGTTTACCTCAATTTATCGAAAGATATCTTCTTTTTTTTGGTTAAATGTTGCTAGAAGGATTTTCATGAAATTAGCCATTTTTAAAAGAGGGTGATTGTTTGAATTATTTACTTCTCCTGTTTGGAAAATGTAATAATCTGTATAGATTGATTCAGAATCAACCATGAACATAATTTTACTTTAGTCATTTAGTATCCTTCTGCAGCGTGAGAGAAACAAGAGTGATAGTAGTGACAACCTTTCACCATAGGTTCAGTGGTAACACCTTTTCTCTCTGGCACTTCGTCAAGGAACCTGCATCCAACGCTGCAAACATTTCAGAGTAATTAGTATTTCAGAGTAACTTGAAATATAAATGATATTAAAGAAAAATGAGACATCCACCCGTTACAAATTGTCTACAGAACAAATAATTAAATTTGGCTAATTATATTATTAAGTGCAATTAAAATTAAGTTCTTCACAGTCGCATCGTTGTTTGATTTTAAAATATGAAGAAGTAGTTTAAAAAAAAATGTTATAGCATCAACGTTTTTGCCAACACCACCAGACAACAAATGGTAATCCCAAATCAGAAACTGTCTAATAGTGATGAAGCTAATGTATAGAATTCCTGAAAATAAAACAAGAATTCAACTATCAAATTTGGAAAAATGAGGAGGCAACCAACCAAATCCCTTTCCTTCTCTTTTTTACTTCTTCGTCTTTTTTATTTTCATTATTATCAAATCACAATATGAAAGCATCTATAATATTTACCAACGTTTTGGTGCTCATATCAAGTGCCCTTATCAAGATAAGAAAAATTAGAGCAGGTGGGAACAGAGACGAAACAACGACCCTACTTCCTCGATAATAACTTGAGTATTGGACGTTAAATAGGATTTTGAATTTGATTTTAATCAAATTTAACATTCTTAAATTTCAGCGATGAAACTATTAAAAAGAAATTAAAAAGAATCTAACTGATAACGATAATACAAGTAACAGTATTCTGTGCACCAAGGCAGCGAAGTAGTCTTTTTACGGCCGAGCGGCATAGACGAGTTTTTGCAAACACGCAAGTACGTAAAAAGACTTTGCTGCCTCGTTACACTCGATATTTTAATTGTCATTGTCGGATTCGGCTTTAGTGACCAAAATAATTCAATGCAATTAGTTAAAAATTGAACCAAATGTTTCAGCACACAACGGAGGTCCTCGGCAGTGGATTTATTGATTCGGTCGAAAATTACATCATTTCTTCTTAGGAATGTAGTTTACATATTTAATTTAATAAAGGGAATATAAGTTTATTGAAAAGCATGAATAAATAATTTTTATTTCAATACAAATTCGTTATTCTTGTTTTTCAATAAATTCATTATAATCTTCATTTCAACAATAATTTTCATTCTCTCAATCCGATGTACATATTTGTTCACAATTTTTTTCTATCATATTTAAACAAATTAACAAATGTCAGACTTAACACAAAATTTCTTTCAAAACTGACCATTTTTTAGTGTTTGTGCACCATACTAGAGCCGACATTTTTTTTAAACTTCACTTCTCAAATTTGAAATATACACAGACTTTGATAGATAAATATCAAAATTTTTCAATGATCTTAGTTATAAACTTTGAACATTTTATAAATCGATTTTTGTATTTATAAAGACAGTTTTTGCAGTCCACTAAACATAGAAATGTTGCGAAAAAAGATTAATTAATTTATCGACCAAAATCTAAAGAAATATTTATTATAATTAAACTTTACAATTCAATTATGTTGTTTTTTTTATTCGCAAAGGATTTCAGAAAAATTAAGTATTTGTCATCCAGAAATTAAAACAATTATTTTATTTAAACCGAGTCCAATAGTACTCTTGCTAAGTCAAACTATAAAATATGTTTAAAAAAATATAATTAAAAATAAATAGATATGCGATAATTCTACGAATAAATCTCAATATAATGAATTCTTTGAATAATTTAATATTTACCATCTACCTATAGCCGTCGATAATATTTAATTATCTCGCCACGTACCAATATTTAATGAATAAGTATAGGCTATGTGAGATTCGAATGCTCCATTCCAATGACGTTCCACGACCGCAATAAAATTAATTTATCTGCCTTGCCCATTTCCTTACTATGCGTTTCTCCTTATATGAGACATCTTCGGTTTATTAATATTCTTTAATGCAGGAATAAATTACCAAATCAATTGAAATTAAATAAGAGAATAGATTAATTAAATTTTTTTTTAATTAACAGGAGTAATTAATCGGTGGAAAAATATCGTGGCAGACTTAAGTCAAATGGGGTTCAAGTCTGGCTTTGTCGAGTCCGTCTAATCTAGACGGTCCAATCGGGTCCACTTCTTTTGCTATTCAGCCTTCTATATAATACAAAATTTTATAATGAGGCGAAAGTATGTCATATTGTTTACATATACTAAATATTGAAATATTTGCAAGTTGCAAAATTATTATTCGACATTAATTTTATAAACATCTGTAAAGAGGTATCTAACGAGACGGAAAAGCCTTATCATTTTTTATACAATTAATTTTTAATGTTCTTGTTTTTGATCAGTGATAAGTTTGTTACAATTAGCCTTGATTCAGCTCAATCCAGCAAAGGAGCTGGTAGTCCTAATATTTTTTTTAGTTTCATTTCTGGCATGCATTATGGCCACCTTTAGACCAGAAAGAAAAAAATCGCTGGTCATTTTTCAGAAAAATTGATTTTTCATCTTTTTTTCCATTTATAAATTGACCTGAGCTAGATTAATTATGCTTTAACGTCCAATTTTTTTTGTTCGCCGAATATGCTCAGACTATTTTCAACCCAAAAAAGGCCTAATCTTTAAAAAAATCCTTTTTATGTGCTTTTTTGAAAAAATGGGATATTTAACACTAACAATAAACTGAATGTTAAAGTCGTCAGAGTGGAGCAATGTTAATGTTAAAAAGTTTGAAAAACATATTATGAAATATTATTAAAAAATCCATTAAAAAAAAAAAATTGTAATTGTTTGTTGTTGAAAAGATTAAGCCTGTTCTTGTTTTGGTTTCTGAATAGTCTAAATATATTCGGGAAACAACAAAACATAAAACCGCTCTCTTAAAATGAACCAGTGAAATATCACTGATTACGAGTGAAATCTCACTGGTTGAAACAGCCAGAAGTGTGTCACCGACAATCAGTGAGAATTCACTGGTTCATTCAGTGGAGTTCCGGCACTGGTTCAATCAGTGAGGTTCACTGGTTTCTTAGTACCAGTAGTCATCTGGTCGTACACCTTGTCGTCTGTCAGCTGTTTAGGTATGTCACTTATCATTTATCACTATTGTGGTAACAGTTGTAAAATTATCTTTTAAAAACCGCACTTCACACTCTCAACAATAAATGAAGGCCGGGCTGCAGTATAGTGGGATATAATATGTTGCGCCTAATTGTGGGAATACCCGTCGTTATGTCAACGTGTCGCGTCGCTCAAAGTCAAACCCAAGTGGCCAGGGGCCTTCCCACTATCAAGCGAAAGATATTATATCCCCTGGTCATTGCAGCCAGTCGCCAAATATTTATAAAACAAACACTAGTACACAATAAGGTTCGTTTTCACTCGAGAAATGCCAAGACCTGATCAGCGACGCGCGCGTACCAGACGACTGGAGGTTCATGTCTTGTCCGCGTGGAGCGGTATATCACTGGTTCAATCTATCATTTGGCACCACTGGTAGAATCAGTAGCGGTATTTTAGTTGAGTCACTTACTGGTTCACCCAGTCAAAGTGGAAAAATCCCTGGTTCACCAGTGATAATTCAAAATACTGATTCAGCCAGTGTCAATTTCACTGATTCAGTTTAAGAGATCGAGTGTTAGAGTATGTTTAATTGGGTTCAAATCAAGTTATAAATGGAAAAAAAGGGGAAAAAATTCTAAATAACGGATCCAGCGATTTTCTTCTGATCCTACGATAGTCATAATGTATACGAGAAACAAAAAATAAATAAAAGTCAAGAGTGTCAGCACCTTTGAGTTGTGCTCGATACACATGTTGGGTAGTTACGACAGTCCCACCACTTTGGAACCATTGTGAAGAAACTTGAATTGCAATTCAATATTAACAAGAAATCTTATGATAAATAATTAATTTCATATCTTAGTATAATATTTTTGATTGAAATGAATTGATATTCACGTCCATTTTTCATTAAAATTGCTCTAATAACTTTGAGATACCCAATAATTCGAGTGTCAGATGGCGCTGTTGTCAATGTCAAAATTTCCTGCAAGCATATTGAGGCTGACTGTGATATATTTCCAATGTTATTCATTCACAATCCTACATTGATTTTCTAATTAGGAAATATTTACTATTCCTAGTAAGGTTTGTTGTTATTTTGAGTTTGTCCCTGATGCTCTTGTTCCTGGCGGTCTCTTTCCTCAGGGTTTGTCGCTCTTTTTAGTTCAGTTTTGACTTTCCTGTCAGGCACTGGTGGTCGTATTGAAGAAACTGAGTTCAATGTTTCGTAAAAACGCTGTCAAAATACATATTCTACTACAAAGTGTTTTTAATTCCAATAAGAAATCATATCACAGTGTCAAGTGTCTTGCAGTTCTCGGATTATTGTAAACTGAATAAGTGATTTTACAAATTTGATCGTCTTTCAGCAGGATCAATCGTTCCGAGAACGATCGTGACTGAAAACGATCGTGGTCGTGGCTCCTGGATCCTACATCGGTGCAATTACGTTTTCTGGTGCGCACCTCTAAAAGAATTATTTTGTGGAAAATGAAAACATCTGACAGATTAGCGACCGATTAGCCGATCCAATCTAGTCCTAAGCCAAATAACTTCTTTAAACTTCTAACTAGCACCATATTACTCCATTTACATAGCGCCACATTAGCTATTAAACGGTATATGCTGGGACCCATCAAAACCCCAAAATTTTTTCACGCGGGTTAAAGATAAAATATTGAATGATAATTCGTAGGTGATCAGGAATTACTGGATATTCTATATGAATAATTTGTTGTTCAAAATTATTTACGTTGTGTAGAGTTAAGTTTAAAGGCGTTTATCGTCATTGTTAATTAGCTCGGATTTCGAAGCGTCAAGCAATTGGGCAAGAAGCCACTTTGGAAAGAGGAGTAGCAACACGTGGATTTATTAAACGTTGAAGGATGATTCTCACATCAAAGAGGGTATTATTAGGTTATGACACGGTGATGCGGGCGTACCATAAAATTAGAAACACCCCCGCACAGTTTCATATTTCTTCGTCTTTCGCACTTCCTGCAAATAACTAGAAAAACGTGCAAACTGCAAACAATTTACCGGTTGTCTTTTTAACTGGCATAGCTGTTTATTGTGCTTTCAAGTCACACCAAATATTTTGTTTCAAAAAAGTTCAATCGTATTAGTACATATTTCAAGTGATTAAGCATTTTTAGAATTCAATTAGACAGGTTGATACGGTAATGGATTTTAGGATTCAGCATTGCAAACTGAATAATGAGATTTACAATGATTCTATTTCAGGTTATTGGATAGGTTTCTCTTCTAATAGATTAAAAAATTCTCTGTCAAAAGGTACATTAACTTCCGGATCTCAAAATATTCCTAGTCATATCGCAGTTCACAGTAAAAAAGAATACTAAAAAATGTTCCACCTTAAATTTAGAAATGTACTTAAAGTAAGCCCAAATTTATCTAAATTCAAGTACAGTTTATCTGAAATTAAGGAAACGTATGATTAAATTCTGTTTCGGACGTTAATTTCATCTCAGAATTTAAGTACATATATTTCTGAATTACATTACCGGCGGAAATTATCTTAACGTACGTCTTTTTAGCTGTTTCTAAAGTACCTTAATTCTTATAATATTAACATGAAACTTTTTTTCTCACAATACCGAGAAAGGTAATCAAATTCTGTCTCTAATAAACTCAAAATAAAGGCAAAATTTCTTTTTTATAGAAATTTTCATCGCGCGATTTTTGTATCTCGCGCTTCGCACTCGGCTTTTTTCGGTTTTCGCACATCATGCTCGGCTTAGATAAAAATAAGAAATTTACTTGCAAATATTATAAAATTGACAAAATCTCTACGTTTTAAGTGATTGTTAAATTTGTTTTCATTTTAGATTCAAAAGGAAGTTTATTTACTTAATGCTCTGTCGGCCTTAAGGAACACATTCTCATTACAATACCCGCACACTTTTTCAAAGTCCGAAGAAAAACATTTAATTGCTCAAGAAACAGTTTTGGTTTAACTTACTGAAAATGCTACCAAAAAATCGAAAATTCCATTTCTGGTCAAACAGTATTTGTTTTATTCATAGAAAACTATATTTAAATAAAAGGACCTACCCAAGTGCGAAGTTAGATACGGCCCAGCACTGGCCCAGTATCGGCAAAAATATTGCCGAAGTTCGGCTGCCAATATCGTACCATTGCTGGAATGATAACTCCGGTATGCACTTGGAGGCCAATTCTGGCCCAGACTCTGGCCGCCATCACTTATGCGTTACTGGCTGCCATTATCGGCTCAGCAATGGGTACTGATATCGACCCGATCTCGACTGCCAATATCGTGCCATTGCTGGAATGATAACTCCGGTATGCACTTGGCGGCCAATTCTGGCCCAGACTTTGGCCGCCATCACCGGATTTAATTTAAAAAATAATAAAAAATCACTGAATTGTTTTCAGGATGCATCTATATACGACTGCATATCGTCCGAATATTGGTTATAATTTAAAAAAATGGAAATTTCATTCAAGCATTTTGTTTTTATTTTAGCACCCACTACTGCTATACTCTAATGATATGACAAAAAAGGTATTTAAAAAATAAATATTAATTGATTGCGAGTATTTTGACTTTGAATATTAATGGATCCTGGGGTGTAGAGTGAATACATAATTACATATATTACATTTTTAAATATTATATTACAAATAAAATTTCTAACGCAACGGGGGATCGAACCTATATTCTATACCTAAATCTATCGCCTAGCATTCGGGAACCTTAACCATTGCGCTAAACCTACGAATTGAAACTCGATGAAAAAGCCATCCTCATAAGCTACAGCTCAAAAAAGTTAAAACGCCAAATTTTAAACTCTCTTTTTCTAATTAAATATTTCTTATTATACAACGTTATGTAAATGTAAAATATACGAACTGTTAACAGGAATATCAATAAAATAATTTTTAAATAAATAATTTATATCGATTACAATTTTTCTTCGTGTAATATTTCGTTTTTTCGCGTTTTAGACTACTTTACAACTTTCTGCAATGACAGGAAATGTAATTTTTTATGAACATTTAAAATTTTTAACGACGGAACTTAGAAATTTGATCGTGAACTTTGACAATTTTTTAATAA
>CAKNYM010052806.1:93707-106431 GCA_932195095.1 Andricus curvator
TAAAAGTCACACTGGGCCCAGTGATGCGCCTTTGCTGGGCCAGACTCCGGCTTTTCCTATTAAAACATGTTTTGCCAGAGTAAAGACGAAGTTTGGAACAGTAATGCGCCGCGTCTGGGCCAATCTCTGACTTTTCCTCATAAAACATGCTTTGCCGGGATAAAAGTGACACTTGGTCCAGTAATGTGCCATCGCTAGGCCAAGCATCGGCGATAGATCGACAAATTTAAATTGCCAATATAGGCAGCCAGTACTGGCACAACACTGGGCCGATTAAAACTCCGATATTGGCCCAATAACATTAGCCGATCTTTGGCTGCCGAAATTGGGCCAAGCCTGGGCCGTGTGTTCAGTTCCGGCAATTCGCACTTGGGTAAGAGTAAAGTAATTCGTTTTAAAAATATTTTTGTATGAAAACATTATTTAATTTTTAAATTTTGATTTTGAAAGAATGCAACAAAATTATTGTATATATTCAATTTTTATCGATTTGGAAGAGTCATTTTTTTCACTTATTTGAAGTAAGGAAATTTTTTTCGTTCATTTTCTAATGTCATTTTTTATGATTAAAACAAAACCTACGCGTCCTATAAAAAAATGAGCAATCAAAAATTTTTAGATCTTTTTTGGATGGATAATTTTTGTCGAATCATCTTTTTTCGCATCTTGCGTGGTTTGACCGCAAAATGGATTTTTTTTTTCATTATGTTTTGTGGGGTCAAAATTTGAATTTTCAATTTTTCAACCAAATTCAAAATTTATTATGAATATCAAATCAAAGAGAAACGTTTTTTGTCTCTTGACTTTCATTCATATCGTGAATTATTATTTTTTTTTTAATTTTCATTTTTTTTCAATTTTGAAAATGCTATAACTCTGATCATTTTCTTTTTATCAAACAAAGTCATTAGAATAAATTGTTCCAGTTTTCGAGTAATATGAACAGCCGTGTATGGAATTTTTAAATCTTGAAGAAAATGGTCTCAAAAATATTGAAAATGCTCTAACTTTTTGAATTTTTATCCAAAATAGCTGGTTAACGAACTCGTTCTTCCTTTTTAGGCCTTAAAAAAGTGCACGAAAGCACAATCCAATCTGATAATTTTTTCGAAAGTTATCGTGCCTACAGACAGACAGACTACAGACAGACTATAGACAGACTACAGACAGACATACATCTTCGTTAAAATCATTTTCCCTGGCTCAGGGGCCTCAAAACGTGGAAATTTGATGAAAGCCGACTATGTCAAATTTGGCATAAAACCAATACCTTCTCATTAGGATGAGAATGTAAAAAACGTCAAATTTAGTTATTAATGAAAAACAGGAATAAATCTGGATATAATTAAAATTTTATAAAGTTCTTAACGTACGTTCTTAAAGTACATACTAACAAACTTCTTTTAAATCACTTTTTCTCATATTGCACTAAATTTTAGCAACATGTATACAAATATTATTGGTCTCAATTTAAAAAAATCCTTTCTTGATTGCAATGATTATTCAAAATCTTGCGACTTTTTCGCACCAAGTTTGACCCTGGGGTGAAATTTAGGGAAAAAATTATAAAAATATCTGAACAATTTAGCAAAATACTATGGAGATTAAAAATGAGCTAAATAACTTTGAAAATTTCAATTATTTCCAGAGTAATTCCAATTTTTCTAAACCATCGAAATTTGTAGTTATTTGCAATATATTTTTATCAAATTGACATTTTGCCAAAAGGTAGGCATGTAGATAATTTCCGCCGGTACTTTATAGTGTAAGATTCTTAAGTATTATTTTTTACTGTTTTTAATTGCCTTTCCAATCCAGTGGCCACACTAAAATTATTCAAATGTATTTAAAAAAAAAATCTTAGAATTGAAATGTTGTACGGCTAGCCTAAACCAATTTTGACTGTTCTTGACAGTTTTTTTCTGAATATGTTTGGAGATGCCTACCGAGTATTTCAAGCTGTAATTAAAAAAAATCGTGGAGCCTCTTTTTAAGATAGCCTTTTTTGTGTGGATTAATTTATTATATTTTCTTTTGAATAATTGGAAATTTAATTACTATTGAATTATTAAATTGAAAGAATTTAGTTTTAGCTTTCATGAAATATATCATTTCCGGTTCGTTCTAGATGAAGGTTGTACTCATATCGGTTAAAGAAGACTAAATTTTCCGAAGATCTAAAAAAACAATGCTCTAGCTCTGATAAGGCCTAAGTTATCGTGCATGAAGACCATTCTTTTTATTTAGGTTTATTAGAAATATATGTCTCTTGCATTCCACGTGAAAACATTTGCTTATGAGAATTGAAGTACATCAGTTTTCCAGCAAAATTACAAAATCTTGAATGTCCGATCTTTAACATTTCATGAAATATCGCCCCGAAAAGCGTGCCCTTAGACAAGAATTGATCAAATTTTAGCACAAAATTAAAAACTAATATTTATTGAAAAGGGGCTGAACGATTTTTTTTATTTACGGCTCAAAACACGCAGGATGCATACCCAAAATATATTCAGAAAAAAAACTGGGATATGCAAGCAATTTTCAGTTAAAATTGGTTCAAGCTAGCCGTGGTTGGTTTGTGATCAAACGCAAATCTGTAAAAACGTAATTTTGAGTTTCTTCTTTTATTCACTGACAGAAATAACTGATCTCCAAGTGAAAACCACTTGAATCGTGATGTGGTGGAAAAGTCGCTAACGTATCAGAACGATCGAGCTTTGAACCCGTTTCTGTCCTCAAGTTCATGCAGACGTATTATTTGCCTATAAAATTACCGATAGTCATCTGAAGAGATACGCTTCAGTGATTCAAGCTTCTGGATCAACATTACCTTGATTTTTGTTATTTTCTAATAAGTAATTATTAACTGCTAAGAAATTCGAGTTCATGGAGAATATACTATGAAACTCACATTCATGCGTGTCCGACCACATAAAACCTACACCATTAATAAAATTACAGTAATTTATAAAGACTTCTGGGCGATGGGACCGATGAATCTAGTTAATTGGTTTGATCTTTAATCAACTAAAAAAATTGTATATAATTGAAACGAAATATTTTCTATGAAAAATGACTGGTTTTCCGACATATCGACTGTCTTAATTCTTATGTATTCCTTTTCCGCCTTCTTATTCCTAAACTAAAAAAGATATCCCGCTGAAATTTCGGGGAATGACACAAAAATCTAGCAGAACATCGCTCTCTGGCCCATTTGAGTTTTTATTTAGTTTACATAACGAAAGTTGATTAATTATTAGGGTTTCGTAGCCCCGGGCGTGTATGTATGTATACCATTAAGCCATTTCCCTTTCAGGGTAGGCGTGACACTACCCGATTTGGGTAGTGTTTCTAGGTGGATAGTTTCTTGTAGTAAATAACTACAGGTGTGGGCTCACCACACCCATAATATGCCAACAGCACGCAGTATTCTCGAATGGTCACCCATCCAAGTACTAACCGCGCCCAACGCTGCTTAACTTCAGTGATCTGACGAGAACTGGTTTTTTCAGCGTGGTATGGCCGTTGGCGTAAACCCTTATAATTTCGACCGGGTGTCTGTTAGGGAGGTCCAAAATCATACCTGTAGAAATTTTTGTTTCCAATAGAAGACATGCCACCCACCCATTTTGTGAGGTTCAAAAAAAAAATCCCTGCAAGTTAAAGACAAATCGGTTGTTATTAAAAGGAGCAAAGCCCTGGAAAATCCCATCGGATTAACAAGGGAAAAATTTTGTTTTCAGAATAACGATATTCAGGTTTCTGGGTCTGAAATTAGCTTGCTGTAGATTTTTAGACTTTATTAAGGAGTTTCCAACACAAAATTTCGCTGAACAGCTTCGAATAAAATTTTGACGCACACCTACCCCCCTTATGGAGTCCCAAAAATGCCCCGAAAAACTAAAATTCAAAATTTCGCGCAAAATGACATATATGAGCTATGTTTTTACCTTTTTTGACATAAATTATTTTCATTCGACCATTGAAATATTTTTGAACATTTTTATACAAATTTGCAATCGTTCAAACAATTTTAATTTGTTTAACTATTTTTTTGTATTCATTGAAAGACACTTTTTCATTTTGAAGCAGACAGTTAATTATTTTCGAGAAGACTGATCTTTGTTTTAAGCATTCACCAATTGTTCAAAGAATTAATTATTATTTACTTGTAACTTTGTCTTAAAAAGAGGTAGAAAACTCTAGTTTTTTCTAAATTAAATTAACTTTGTCGCTGATCATTGAATATGTACGTAATTCAGACATTTATGCCTTAGTTTGTAACAAATTCGTTTTTTTTTTTTGATAATTTTATACTTTACAATCTATCAAAGCTTAATTGTACATTTTTATGGAAATAACATAAAAAATCTGATTTTCTCCTTTAAATTTTAATGAAGTATATTGCTTTTTGTTAAATATTTAATTGTTATAAAAATGTCTTATTTAATGTATATTTGTTTGAGTATTGGTCCTCTGGGTGCTGAAAGTACTTATATATTTTTGCAGTTATGTTACTTCCGCAAATTTGTTGATAATGGTCTTAACGGAACAGAAAATTTGGTTATTTCTAATATTCTATAATAAGCGAGAAAGTTAACCCAGTTGAAAAAAAACTAGTGTTTTCTGCCTTTTCCAAGAAAAAATTACAAGTGAATAATAATTAATTAATTGAAAAATTGGTAAATGCCACAAACAAAGATCAGTTTTCCTGGCAATAACTAACTGTTCAATTCAACGTAAAAAAGTACCTTTCAATACGTTAGTAGGAGACAAAAAATAAACAAATGTAAATTATTCAAACAGTTGTAAATTGGTTAAAAAAAATATCTAAAAACAGTTTAGAGGTCGAATAAAATTCATTTACGTATTTATAAGAAAATTGAAACAATAATTCAAAATTTGGGTCCGACAACTCTTTAAGAAATCTTATTAGCTTTTTTTCCTGTCTGCTGTACGTTATTTTAACTGAAAAAAGTCATTTTTTGCCTACTGTGTGTCCGTATGTCCGTCATATTTCTTCCTCGGGAGGGTAAAGGAGAGAGGGAGCAGTAGAAGAGAGGGGGAAGTGATGGGCTGGTCAGGGCGTAGAGGAGAGGAAATAGTTCGATTGAGGGAGGAGGGTCTGGAGAGGAAGGGAGCGTACGGGAATTAGGGGAAGTGATAGGGGAGTAGGGATGCGTGGGGAAGGGAAGTAGAAGTATGTGAGGGGTAATAGAGGTAGGAAGGTGAGGGATGGGCAGTAGAAAAGTGATGGTAAATAGAGAGGGGAATGTACAGGAAGTTAAAGGAAGGAAATTATGAGTAGAGAGGGGAAGTGAACGAAAGGAAGGAGAGTTGTGGTTGGTAGCTATGAGAGAGGGAGATTTGGAGGACTTAATTAACATCTTAATAGGCTACGAAACATTTGTTTTATGCGCGTGGCGTCTACTTTGACTAATTTTTAACTCATAGAACGTAATTGAGAAGAGGTCTAATATCAAATAAGGGAACTAAAGGGTCGCCCATATATTACGTAACGTTTTTAGAGGAGAGGGGGTCTAGTCTAGCGTTACGAAAATGGTAAAAAACTATACCAGAAAAGTCGGGAAAGCGTGATATAGCGGTGAAAGGGAGTTCAAAATCGCCGGAAAATAGCGTTACATAATTTATGGACGACCCCTAAAGCCCTTTTCTCAACTACATTGTAAATATTGAAAATTCATTAATGTAGGCGCCGTGCGCCTGCAAAAAGGGGTTTCGTAGCCTATTAGGACGTTAATTAAGTTGTTCAATCCGGCACCTCCCATACTTTCCCACCCCTACTCCCTTTACATCCTCCCACTTCTCCTCCCCACACTTCAACCATCGCTTTCCCTCCTATCCCCAACTTCTTTCTCGTCTACTTTCCACTCTTCTCACTTCCGGAGCTAACACACCCCTTCCCCTACTTCCCACTCTCACATCCCCTCCTCATTTCCTATCACTTCTCCTGCCCCCTCATTTCACCATCCACTTCTCATACTTCCAGTACCCTCATTTCACCTCACTTATTGTACACCCAACTTCCCCTCACTTCCACTAGTACCAATTCCTTATTTCCTCTCATTTCCCCTCACTTCCCTATTTCTTCACCCATAATTTCCAGTCACTTTTTCTCACTTACCATCCTTATAAAAAATTACAATCGATGGACTAACAGACGGACACCTGACCGAAAGTATAAGGGCCCGGGGCTTCGAAACCCTAAACGCGATTCCCAAATGGATATCATTAGTTTAACAATAAGAAAGCGCAAAAGAAAGACGATTTGACCATTTTACTTATTTCGCTTTGCCAATTTTCGCCAGTACGATTCAGCCAATCGCGTCGAATCAGTTTAGGCATTCTCACTGTCTTATTGCAACATTGTTGCAAGTCTTTCTGCAAATACATACATCAAGTCGAGTCAGTGCGAATCTCGCTGACAGGCTTGAGGCTTCTTCGGGATACGGTACAGACAGGTGCGAATCGCATGAAAGACTCGGACGCGCAGTGTACGCGAATTAGATGGGAATGCAAACAAGACTTCCCTCTGGTGGCTTCGTCCAAACGCCCACTGCCAAGAAAGACAACATTCAAAGAGATAATCTCTGATTATACATTTGAAATTTATAAGCCTAAAATATTGTCTTCATAATTAGATTTTTTTTCCAGTTACTTTTTTGTTAAATAATCGGTCGAGTATTGAGCTCCGGAAAATTTTGCCGTATTTAAAGTTTCTAGTCCGGACATTTTTTGTATCAATAAGGAACTTTCTGTTCCGATAATGTTTTTTTGTACTTTTGAAAAATAGTACAATATTTTACTATTTTATCATAAAATGAGGACTATCAAGTTATAAATACACACAAAGTATCATGTAATCAAGAACATTTACACACTAAAAGCACACTAAAGAATTTCTTATCACTTCACTATTCCTATAATAATACACTTTATCACTAATTTGCGAAGTGTCTAGGAGATGGCAGCACTTCAGATTCGAATCACGAATCCTCACGATCACTCTTCTGTGACCAGTCACTAACACGCGTATTTTTTAAAGGGAGACTTGGAAAAGGGGTTCAAGATGTACAAGATTACTCTTCTGTGACCAGTCACCAAAATACCGTACTACAAAATTAAAATGCGGCAAAAAATGCCGTATCTGTATACACTACGCAAATAGTAATATTATAGTAGCTGCATAGTTCTTAATCTGAAAAACTTGTCATTAGGGACTAAAAAATAGAAAAACTGTAACTGCCTAAATTCTGTTCGCATCTAAAACATTCCACTCGCAGCATAAAGTTGATTCGCAGAGATGCTTTTGTTCTTTAATGCTGTTTTTTTACATTTCCATCCTAATGAGAAAGTATTAGTTTTATGTAAAATTTGACTTTGTCGGTTTCCATCAAATCTTCACGTTTTGAAACCAACTGAGTCAGAAAAAACTATTCTTACGAAGGTTTCCGTCTGTCTGTAGTCGGTAGTCGGTAGTCTGTAGTAGGCACTATAACTTTCGAAAGATTGATCAGATTGGAATGTGCTTTGGCACACTTTTTTAAGGCCTAAAAAGAAAAAATGTGTTCGTAAACCAGCTTTTTTGGATGAAAATTCAAAAAGTTAGAGAATTTAAAAAGTGTTTAAGACAATTTTGTCAAGCTTTGAAAGTTCTATTTGTGGCTATTCATAGTACTCAGAAACTCAAAAAATGGATCCTCATGACTTTTTTTTATAATAAAGAGAATTATCAGAGTTATAGCGTTTTAAAAATTAAAAAAAAAACGAAAATGTACACTTCAAGCCAAACAACACACGATATGAAAAAAAGTCACGAGAAGAAAAACGTTTCTTTTCGGAAGCCGTACAAGATCATCATAACAACTTTTTCAATTTCATCGGAAAATCGACAATTCAGATCTCACAAACAATAATGAAAAATCGAAAATTCCATTTTGCGGTCATACTATGCAAGATACAAAAAAAGATGAGAAGACAAAAATTATCCACCCAAAAACGATCTACGAATTTGTTATGAATCACTTTTTGATGGGGCTGGTAGTTTTTGTTTTGTTCGTGAAGAACGACATTGAAAATATAAAAAAATTAAATTTTTGGACAAACGACACAAGCTACGAAAAAAACAATTGCACAAAAGTTTAACCAAAAAAGAGCTACACATTTATTACTTATCATTTTTAATGGGATGCGTAGTTTTTATTCCAATCGTGAAAAATTACATTAAAAATAAAAATAAAATGTTTTGGACCAAGGAATGAAGCTATGAAAAAAAATGAATAAACCGAAGTTGCTCATTCAAAAAAAAAAGAACTACAAATTTTCCATCAGTAATTTTTTGATAGGAAGCGTAGTTATTGTTTTAATCGTAAAAAATAACACTAAAAATAAAAAAAAATTAAATTTTTTGAAAAACGGCACAAGGAAACATAAAAAATTATTAGACAAAAGTTGTTCACTCAAAGAGGTTCTACAAATTCTTTATTCATAATTTTTAGAAAGGACGAGTAGATTTTCTTTCCATCGTCAAAAATAAGAATCAAAACAAAAAATTTAAATTTTTGGAAAAACGACACAAGAGACGAAAAAAATGAGAAGACAAAAGTTGTTCATCCACAAAATATCTACAAATTTGTTATAAACTCTTGTTATAAAAATACATTAAATATACAAAATTAACTTATCGGAAAAACGACACAAGCTACAATAACTTTTTATTTAACACAATTTTTCGCCTAAATGATATCTACGAATATGCTTAGAACCAATTTACGCTAGCATGCGTATTTTCAGTTTTAATCATGAAAAATGACGCTGAAAATAAACAAATTAAATTTATGGAGAAACACGTTGCAATAAAATGTATAATAACAACACTTTTTTATAGGATGCGCACTTTTTTAAAATTATAAAACCAAGACAATGAAACTATGTCTGTTTCGATACCAATGCATATTATGAATTGTGATAATATACATTTATTGAAATTATAGATTTTTCAGGGTAGCTGAGAATAAAAATGAGTGCAAATATTGAAGTATACCATTAAGCCATTTCCCTTTCGGGGTGGGCGCGACACTACCCGATTCGGGTAGTGTTTCTAGGTTGATAACTTGTAGTAAATAACTACAAGTGTGGGCTCACCACACCCACGATGTGCCAACAGCACTCAGTTTTCTCGAATGGTCACCCATCCAAGTGCTAACCGCGCCCAACGCTGCTTAACTTCAGTGATCTGACGAGAACTGGTTTTTTCAGCGTGGTATGGCTGTAATAATCATATAATAAGCTAAAGTAATCATGAAAAATGAAATTTGTGCATTATTTTGCAATATCTGAATAAGTAGTACCAGCTTGAGGTACAGAAATAAATATAATATACATTTAATATAATAGTGTTGAACATAATGTAGAAAAATTCACATTTTGAACAAAATCGAGTTCAAGGCACGAGATACGTGATAATGTGTTCGATAAAGCCGAAGAAGCTTTAACAAAAGAGAATTCACAATCAGCAAATTACAGTTGTCGATGCTTTGACCTTTAATTTTAAAAGGTTCTTGAAAAATCGAAAATTCAAATTTTGATGGCACAAAAAATGATGAAAAATAAAAAATTGCATTTTATGGTCAAACTATGCAAGATACGAAAAAAAATAGACAAAAAAAATCGTGCTCCTAAAAACGATCTCCAAATTTGTTAAGAATCACTTCTTGGTAGGGCGCGTAGCTTTTGTTTTATTCGTGAAAAATAACATTGAAAAAAAAAATTAATTTTTTCGAAAAACAATACAAGCTACAAAAAAAATTAAAATACAAAAATTGTGCACCTAAAACACATCTACAAATCTTTTATGAATCACTTTTTGATAGGATGCGTAGTTCTGGTTTTAATCATAAAAAATTACATTAAAAATAAAAATGAAAAATTTGTGGAAAAACGACAAAAGGTACGAAAAAGAGTTGATAGACAAAAGTTGTTTACCCAAAAAAGAGATACAAATTTGTTAAAATTCAGTACAGTCTGATCATTTATGACTGAGATAGTATTAGCGAATTGTCTGAAATTTGACACCACATAATTTAAGTTTCGAACCAAATGACGTAAAATACGAAAAAAAGTTTCAAAGAGCAATTATAGCTTTTGAAAAGTCCTACAAAACTTTTTCAAATCATTTTTCAATAGGTCTCGTCATTTTGGTTTTATTTATCAAAAGTTAGTTGTAATGTAGGCGGGGGGGCCCGTGAGGTCCCACCCCTGGCGCTCAAGCTATAAAGCCTATTGTGCCATACCCGTGTTTATTCTCAAGGCAGTACTACGAATCCGGCCATCCTTCGCCGAGTGTTTTTGGATCTCGGTGGGTTTTCGTTTTTATCAACGTTCTGAGATTATACCTCTCAGGTGCCAGGCATACCTATCGCACAGTAAATGACGTCCTCCTTTGTTGATCAGGCAAAGTGATCCTCACCCACTCTGCCATTCGGAAGCCTCCCTAGCAGGCTAGGGTGTACGGAGCGATCCCTCTGAGGTCATCAGGTAGATGCACAGATTCGAAGCACTGTTCTGGTGTGTTATGTACGTTTATGTGCGTGTGTTACTCGAAATCGGCCAGCGACCATCGAGCGTGGTGCCTCCTATAGGAGTCCCCAAACGCAAGAAGAACGCTGACTCATTTTGGAGTCTTCACAGAATCGGCTTCGACCTCCAAGGCTAGTCCCCTCGACATGGAGCCCCACCTTGGTATGATACCAGCTTTTTCTGAAGGGACCTACAGTTTAAGATGGATTCCGAACCACCGAAGCCCCGGTAGAAGTACATAGAAAAATTTCCATTGGTACCCGGCTCAGGGATCGAACCCCGAACCTCCTGCATGAAAGTCCGACGCGCTATCGTCTGAGCCACCGAGGCTTCATTTATCAAAAGTACTATGCACCAAATCGAAAATTCAAATTTGGAACCAAACGGCGTGAGATAAGGAAAAAAATTTCAACAAGGAATTGCAACTTTCAAAAAGTCCTAAGAAATTTATTTGAACCATTTTTTGATAGGACTTGTCATTTTGGTTTTATTCATCGAAAATACTATGAAAAAAAGTCGAAAATTCCAATTTTGAGCCAATAAACGACGCAAAATATAGGGAATAGTTTTTGAAGGAATTCCAGCGTTTAAAAATTCCCACAATATTTCTTGGTACCATTTTTTGACAGAACTCCTCGTTTTTAATTTATTTATCGCAATTGATACGAAAACATCGAAAATTCCAATTTTTCGCCAAAGACGCGAGATACGTAAAAAATCTAAAAGGAAACTTGTAGGATATTTTATTTTATCCATCAAAAATAATATGAAAACAAAAATCCTATTTTCAGCAGAACAACGCGAGATAGGGAAGAATGTCTGCAGAAAGGATTGCAGTTTTTGGAAACTTCTTTAAGGTAATTCAGAAAATAAATATACATTTACAAATATCTGTCAAAAATCGAGCGCGTAGCACGAGTGTCACGATGAGAATTTGTACCTCAAAGCTTTGAACCCGTGAAGATTTTTTAAGTTTTATTGGCTTCAATTAAAGACAAGATTGTAATAATTTCGTCCTGTCAATTTCATTTTTTTTCTACAAGTTTCCTAGGTTACATCACGAGTTGAAGTAAAAGTACAAAATCTGAGAAATTTTCGGAAATTGGCTTTTTCGGAAATTTTTGAAAATTGGCTTAATTTAAAGCTAAGACCTTGAAGACTGTGTGATAAATTTCAGATTTTTTCTACAACTTTCCTAGGTCATGTCACGAGTTGAATTCGAGGTATAGAATGTAAGAAACTCTTGCATTCTTTTAACTGCTCACTTAGTCCTATATTCTCTTCAAAAGTTCAAAAAATCTCTATTAGGGATTAGTCGACGCAGAATTTTATAAGATTTTCTATAGTTTTTTTAAATAGCTTTTCGCTCCTTCTTTGAACGAGTAATAATTAAATAATAATTTAAAAATAAATGGTTTTCCGGCCCGGCTTGAGATGTAGTTTTCAAGTGGTTGTAAAATTTAGATGCCAACTGCAGATCAAAAGGATAATTCGTGATCTACTCTTCACGAAACAATATATTTGATCAAGAATAACCTTCTTTGCAAACAATACAAACGAACACCTAATGTAGTGTAATAATAGAAGTGACAAGAGATATGAGCTTTGCGGCGACAGATTCAGTTAGAGAGAAAGTACATATATCTCAAATACTCGACATAAGAGTACCTGCACCTGCTAATTGTTCATTTCGTTAAAAGCATTAGCACAACCATTATTCTTAATTACTGGGCCCATAGTTGGCCTCTAACAGACACGTATAGGTATGGCGGGCATGTATCAGTAGTAGTCCACGCTATGCAGCATTTATGTCTTCTATAAGTTTTTGGGTGATTCAATCCAATTCATTTAGATTATTACAATTTCACAAATAGGAAAAAGAAATAATCCAAAAATATTTCATATATATTTCTAAAATTGCTATATTTAGTGCAAACTTATTACAAACAAATTTTTTAATAAAAAGATTTCTTTCAAGAAATTGAGTTAAAATTATTCAGACTCAATTAAAAGAAATCAGAAAATATTCATGAACAAAACCCTAAAAATTGGAACGAATCTTTTGTTTAGTGTCACTATTTAATAATTTTAAAATTAAGATAGAACAGAAATCCATTTTATC
>CAKNYM010052806.1:106831-122226 GCA_932195095.1 Andricus curvator
AGGGAGTTTAAATTGACTCCGAAACATGTTGGTTCCTTGGTAGTATATAAAAAAGACGGATAAAAGAAAAAGTGAGAGGTTGGTATTTTTTGTTGACTTTTTCTCCTTTTCTCCCTCTTTTTTCAATTGGTTATTTTTGTCTCTAATGAGCCGAAAAGTGAGGTGGTCTAGAAATCTATTTTTTAATTTTGAATCTTTTTCATGCTCATTTTGCATAAAATTATTCATGATAAAATGGATTTCTGTTCTATCTTAATTTTAAAATCTTCTATAAGTTTATATTACTGGATGCTAATAGGAATACTTGAAGATATATCGAACAATACAACTAGAAGTACATAAAGCCTACAAGTTCCTAGATTGCAAACATGTTTGGCTATTGGGGTTGTTCGAAAAATCAAAATTTTGGAAATCAACCCAAAAACTAAGCTAAAAAGAAGCTAACCCATAAGGGGTCGTTTTTAAACCACGTCATCAATTTGAGGGGGGGGGGGGGCCTCACACAAAAAACTACAATAAGTGGAAGTAACGTTACGGAGTTAGATAACGTGCAGTATGCTTCCCGATAATAAATTTTAACAAAGTCTGCTAATTTTGCGAAAGATAGCCTTGCAACGGCACAGTTCAATAACGACTTAATAAGTTTGAAGATCACGTTCATATTTTAGACTTCACACTGTTTCGAGTATCCCTCTCTTTATTATTTTTATTTTTCATCTTTATTATTCCCCTTTTTAAAAGAATTATTCTTTTTCCCCTGTTTTCAAGATATTTCACATTTTTCTTCATTTTCTCATTTTTTACTTATTAATTACTCAAATAATTAGAAATAATTAATTCATTCATTAAAAAGAATAATAATAATGTTAGTTTTAAAATGTCCAACACTAACAAAAAATGCCTTCGAGTTATTGGGCTGTAACCATCTTAAGCCTGAGAGAAAAATGAGATAATAATAATATTTTCTTAATTGAACTATTTTTGTTTAAAAGTTCATTCTCTTTAAAATCTACTATCATATTTTTGGTTCGGAATTCTGCTCCTTTGGTTACAGATTTTTCTATTTGTTCAAAAATGTAATTGTTTTTTGTAATTTTTTGATTGAAAACTCTATTACTTGGTTGAAAGTTGAAATACTTTGTTAAAAATTCAACTATTTGGTTGGATATTCATATATTTTGTTGATTTTATAGTAAATTAATGTTCTGGGTTGAAAAATCCTATTTCTGACTGGAAATTCATAATTTTAGTTGAAAATTCATCCCTGGGGTTGGAAATTTACCTGTTTTGTAGGAAATCTTTTTTTTTTAGAATTAATTTTGTTAACTGAAAATGTAACTGTTCCATTGTGGGTCGAAAACTGATATGTTTCTAATTAAAAATTGATACTTTCTAGTTGAAAATTCATGTATTTTGTTAAAAATTCGTCTTTTTTGGTGAACAATTAATCATTTAAACTTTAATTGATTAACAATTTAACTTTTTGAGGATTCAATCATCTTGTTAAAAAGACGCTTTTTTGGTTAAATTCAGCTATTTTTGATCTTAAATAAAAATATTTTTTGGTTAAAATATCATTTATTACATGTTTCGTTAAGAATTCATATTTTTGAGTTGAAAAATCAAATATATACCATTAAACCATTTCCCTTTCAGGGTAGGCGTGACACTACCCGATTCGGGTAGTGTTTCTAGGTTTTTCTTGTAGTTATGAATAACTACAAGTGTGGGCTCACCACACCCACGATGTGCCAACAGCACTCATGTCAGTATTCTTGAATGGTCACCCATCCAAGTACTAACCACGTCCAACACTGCTTAACTTCAGTGATCTGACGAGAACTGGGTTTTTCAGCGTGGTATGGCCGTTGGCCATATAATAATACTTAGTTTAAATACTTAGTTTATCAGCCAATACTTAGTTTAAAGTTGAATTTTAATGTAAAAAATGAATTTTTTTATTAAAGATTTATTATTTTAGTTGAAAATTTCACTATTTGGTGAAAAAATTTCTTTTCTGTAGAAAATTCATATTTTCGGGTAGATAATTCAACTGTTTTACAGAAACTTCGTCTTTTTGGTTTTAAAATGCAACTACTTGGTTGCAAGTTAAACTAGTTTGTTAAAAATTAATTTTTTTCTGTATTCACCTCTTTGGTTAAAAATTTAAATATTTTGTTGAAAACTCGTGTTTTTTTTTTTTTTTTTTTTGTAAAAAATTAAATTTTGTTTTCAAAAATTGAACAAAATTTTATTTTTTGTTTTAAATTTGCCCTTTATAAGTTGAAAATTTATGTATTTTGTTAAAAATTCGTCATTTCACATTGCAGTGAACTGGTTAAAAATTAGTTTTTTATTGTTGAAAATTCAACTATTTGGTTAAAAATTAATGCATTTTGTTCCAAATTCATCTTTTGGCAGAAATGTAATCTCCTTAGTTTAAAATGCATCTTTTTAGGTTAAAAATTTAGCTATTTGGTTAAAAATTCAACTGTTTTGTTGAAAAATCGTCCTTTTGAATTGAAGGTTCTTCTTTTATGGTAGGAAAGTCTTCTTTCTTGTTTAAAAATTTATCTTTTTAAGTTAAAAATGAACTTTTTCTTCGAAAAATTTACTTTTTGGGGTAAAATTCAACTATTTTCTGGAAAAGTCGTCTTTGCGTTCTGAACATCCAACTATTTGGATAAGAATACAACTGTTTTTGGTTGAGTATAATTTTTTTTTAATTCCACCATGTGGTTGAAAATACATATTTTTAGGTTAAAAATTCAACTATTTGAAAAACAATTTAATTAATTTGTTGAAAATGTAACTATTTTGTTAGTCCTCTGTTTTGATCAAAAATTTAACTGCGTTTTTGAAAATTGATCCTTTTGGATTGAAAGTTCTTATTTTATGGTAAGAAAGTCATATTTCTTGGTTAAAAATGTATCTTTAGTCGTTCGAAATTAACTTTTATGTGGAGAATTCAACTGTGGTCGAAAAAAATCGTCTTATTATCTTGAGAAGTTTTTGATTATCAATTTTTGGTTAACAATTTAGCTATTTTGTTAAAAATCCTTATTTTTGCTAAAAATTAATTTTTTTAAACTGGAAATTGAACTATTCTGTTTTAAAGTGTTTGGTTCAAAATTCAACCATTTGGTTACAAATTCCAGTATTTTGTTGAAAATTCAACCATGTGGTTAAAAATTAATTTTTTCAACTGAAAATTGAGCTACTCCATTTTCAACTATTTGGTGGAAAATTCAACTATTTCGTTCAAAATGCCACATATTTCGACTTAAAATCATTATGTTGATTGTATTACTCATTATTATTATTATTATTATTATTCATAAGTAATACAATTAATTATAATGTATAAATGGATACAATTACTAATAATAATAAGTATTTAATTCCAATCGATGTTATTAACATGATGCTGGTCTTTTTTGTCTGAGATAATGATAAATTATAACAATCTTGTTAGTGGAAAATGACATACTTCAGACAAATTAAAATTAATTAAAATTAATGTTGTCTAAAGTATCTTATTTTTCATCAACAAGGTTGTTATAATAATAATAATAATAATAATAAGTAATACAATTAATATAATGATTTCAAGTCAAAATATATGGCGTTTTCAACAAAATACTTTAACTTAAAACGAAATAGTTGAATTTTCCACTAAATAGTTTAAAATTGAATAGCTCAAATAATTGTAATACTTTATTACATTAATTTTATTTAAAACAATTTATTTCTCTAGTTTCGTGAAAAAGCACGCTATTTCCTCTATTTTGAGAGTATTTTGGGTTGTGAAGACCGATATTTTTAATTATTCTTGATTTAATAACTAAACTTATTATTAGTTACTTTCCAGAAAGGGGGGTTAACTAGGGGGGGGGGGGTCAAAATGGCCCAACATTAATAACGTAGCGTATGGATGACCCCTAAGTATGTTTCTTGCTGTTTAAAATAATGAAATTCCATTTAATAACTTACAATTTGACCTCTAAAAAACAGACAATTGAGATATTTTTTTAATTTCATTGATTGAAATAGTGAAATACATTGTAACAGAGTGGAGAAGGAATTACTGCACTAGTGTTATACAGAACCACATTCCGGAAAGAGTATTTTATCAGCATAAGCAATTGAGTTTGAAATAAAAGACTAACGACTTGGTCACCCCAAAAATGGAAGAAATGGGCGTGGTGCTCGGGCGATTTGGGAAAAATATAATTTAGCGGGCGTTCCCACTCAGCGCGCAAGGTGCAACGAAAATGAGATTTTTTATCGTACGTCATCGTTCGTTCGAGTAAAGAAAGAAAGTAAGAAAGAGATAACGAGAAAAAGAGAAGGGAGTTGTAGGCAAAGAGTGGGGTAGAAATGCCAATAATAATAATGCATTATTCGCTACCTCGCACCTCAGCTTCTTCATTCATTAATTTAAAACCCTCGCGCGTGTTCGTTCCCTATTTACTTTCAGGTTTCCGAGATGGTATTGATAAATTATAAAGCTAATCTAAAATATTAATATTTTCATAAGAAACAGCTCTGAATTTTTAGCAAAATTCCATTACCGGTATTAATAGTTCATGTCGGGAATCTATTTATTATCTAAGCTACATTTATATATATATATATATATATATATATATATTTATATATATATATTTCGGTTTCCGTTCCTTTGGAATAGAACTGAAGGGCCTATGACAAAGCCACCGAACGCGTCCTCTGGTTGCGGATAGAGGGTCCCTGTACCAAGGGTTTCTGCTGAACATGGTTACAGTAATCAATAAGCAGTCGCGGAAAATTGTCCAGGAATGGTCCCGAAGGAATAACCCCTAAGCGGAGGTGTAACAACCGTGCCGAAAGCTGAATGGCACCTGGGTGAGGTGTCTCAAACGGTGACTCTGGGATACCGGGCGACCTTTCAGAGTATCAGCCTTATCCTTGCACGCGGGGCTCTACAAGGATGGATGAACCCTTTCCCTAGCTGCTCGTGGGAACAACAATGTCACCACCACAACACCAAAAAGTTGTAGATGCGATTCAAAACTTTCGAACGCGCAGAGCATCCGACAATGGGTCAGCAAACAATGCCGATGATCCTAGAGTTCGGGGTGCTGAAAACAATTTAGATGGAAACACGACGACGAACCGGCGAAACGCCCACATTCAGTGGACGGATCAACTCAAGGATGACTTGCTGGACTGCTACGATGCCAGCATTATCCCTGTTCACCGGGGCTTTATGGCGCGTATGCACACTCTGTGGTGCCAGAAACATCCAGAGCTTCAGCACGTTTCGCATCAGTCTTTGCGAAATCAAGCCGACTACCTCCGGAAAAGTGGATATGTACGCGGAGCATTTCCCCAACCGCTGCTTGATCAACCTGCAGACGAAGATGAGGAACCGACATTGAGACAAACCGCGGAAAGCAGGCACCTTCTGATAGATGATCGCAATTTCAGGACAAGAAGGAACATTAACATGCAAGTTCCGCCTAAGCGCCAAGATCTGGCTGAAATGGATGCCTCCCTCCGTGGAGATATCTCGCAAGAGTCCGACCTCTGGACCATCAATTGCTCAGTTTATAGTGTTGCAAGAGCTTTGGCTGATTCAAATCAAAGGCTAAAACGGACGATGGATCAAAAGACCAAAAGGCGCTTGCATCAACTGAACAGGAAGATTGGATGAGCAAGACAGAATGCGTCCCGTGTTCAATGTGTGATTGACTACATAACATCTGGTAGACCGTTCACGGAAAGGGTTCGAAAGATCGCCCAAGAACTCAGGATCTTGAATGACACACTGAACAAGTTAAAGCTGCTGGCAATCAAGCAGCATATTGTTGACAAAATACGGCTGTTATCTGACGCAAAGAGGAGAATACAGAGAGGGAGATCAGGGAGAATCAACAGTCATTTTTTAGATGGCAGTTGCTCTCAATGAGACCCTGCGGTGGTTGTTTAACCTTTTGTGTGTGTGTGTGTGTGCAAAGAAGCATGCCAGATGGATATAGAGACCTGTCATTCTTGGTTCGCTCCGTGTGCTCATGACACACGAGGTTTTTTCCGGCATGTTGTTGTTTGGATGACATTTATTCTCAGGGGACCCTGGTATAGATTACGTTAAAAATTGAGCGGGGAGGATTTCGCGCCGAAAACTACGGTCGGTAACAGGAGAAGGGTTATAGTTATAGTTTACTTAAAAAATACACAATTTGGTCGCAAATTAAACTATTTGTTTGAGAACCAACTCTTTCGTAGAAAATTTTTATTTTTAGTTTCGTTATTAAACAATTTGTTGCAAATTCATGTATTTTGTTGAAAACTCCTGTTGATTTCTCGAAAACTAATTTTCGTGGTGAAAAATTGATCTTTTTTTGGTTGAAAATTTAACTATTTTGTTTAAAATTTGTTTCTTTTTGGTTCAAAATTGAATTTTTATCCGAGAATTTAACCTGACTATTTTTGGTTCCATATTTATCCTTAAAACATTAAAAGTTGGATTACATTAGGTATAAAATTAATGTATTTTTTGTTGAAAATTCGTCTTTATTGACAATTCATGCTTTTGGTTGAGGATTCAATTATTTTATTACAAATTTGTCTTCGTTGGCTTAGTACAACTGCTTGAAAATTCTTTAGTTTTGTTGAAGATACATTTCTCAAATCTTTGTCAGTTGAAAATTCAACAATTTTATTGCAATTTTTTCTTGTAAAAAAAATTTTTATTGGTTGAAAATTCAACTAGTCTGTTGATGATTCGTCTTTTTGATTTCAAAATGTAGTTGTTTTTGTAGAATTGTAATCTTCTTCGTTTAAAAATGCAACTGTGTGGTTAAAACTAATTCTTTTACGATTGAAAATCATCTTTTATGTTTGAAAATTCACATTTTCGAGTTTAATATTCAACCATTTTGTAGAAAATTCCTTTTATTGTGGTAGAAAATTAACTATTTTAACTGAAGATTTAAATATTCCAGTTTTGTTTGCAAATTTGTCTGTTTTAGTTGAAAATTTGACTATGTGATTGAAAATTTATCCTCTTGGTTGAAAAATTAACTATTCGTTGAAAAATTGATGTATTTAGTTGAAAATTCGTATTTTTTGTAGATGATCAATTTTTATGCTAAAAATGCAACAGCTTGGTTGAACATTATTCTGTTTTAGTTCAGGATTAGAGAATTTGGTAGAAAAGTTGCATATTTTAGTTAAATATAACTGATTTTATTTAAAATAAAAACATTTTTGGTTGAAATATTAACTATGACATTTCTTGGCAAAAATGTATCTATTTTGGTTGAGAATTAAATTCTTTGGTTGAAAGATGAACTGCTTTCTTGAAAAATCATTATTTTGGTTGAAGATTCATAATTTTAGTGAAAAATGTATCTCTTTGGTTGTAAATTAAAATAATTTGTTAAAAATTCGTTCTTTTGGTTACAAATTAATCTTTTTAAATGAAAATTAAACTACTTGGTTCTTGTTAAAAATTCAACTTTTTGGCTTGAAAATTTAACAATTTGGTAGGAAACTCAGCTGTTTTCTAGAAAATTGTTCTTTTTTTATTGCAAATTAATTTCTTTTAAGGGAAATTCAACCATTCGATTTTGGGTTTTATTTTTATTGAAAAATTGTCTTTTTAATAGTAATATAATTTTCTTGATTGAAAATTTATCTTTTTGTAGAAAGCTGGTGTTTTTGGTTTGAAAATTGAACATTTTGGATGAAATGTTTTTTCTTTATTGAGTGAAAAATCCTTCTTGGTTGAAAATTTCACTCTTGATGAAAATTCGTCTTTTTCATTGGAAAATGTATTCCTATTGCTAAAAATCTCGTATTTTTCGGTTAAAAATGCAATTGTGTGGTTGAATATGAAACTGGTTTAGTTGATGATTCAACTATTTTGTTCGAAATTCTTCTTTTATGGTTCAATTGAACTATTTTTGATGTAAAGTAAAAATTTTTTCTTGATTAAAATATCTACTATTACGTTATTTTTGGAGGACCCTCAAATAAATTCACGAAAAAATGCGTTAGCCGGCAAAAATTACGTAAGATAGAAGGGGGTGGGGGTCAAATCTTACAGACCCTAACAAAGAGGGGTAGGTGGCTTACAATTTTATAAAAAAACTTTACGTTATTAATGCATGGCCGCTTATCAATAGGAACTATTTTCAAACATATTATTTAATCGAAGAAAAATGTAAACAATTAGAATGTAGGAAAGCATTAAGCATTCTGTAAAACCCCTTCTATTACGTCAGTAATGTTCTGGGATTTTTAAAAGAAGAAATACATTTTAATCAGAAACAGGGAAACCTATTCTACAGTCCCAGGTATATGTTTTTTCTGAGAAAAGGTACCCTCATAAATGTCTCATTTTTTATTTGTGGGAGAATAGTTAATTTTGTAGATGAATGAAGGGGTCAACAATCCAAAGTTTCGACCTGCATCGAAGAGTGAAATCCACCTGTTGAATGCCATGAATTCCCGTTCTGCCAGTCTTTACCTTTTTCCATCGTAGGGATCCCATCTTTAAAGATACCGCATGCCGCTGTTTTACGAGCATATTATAATCAGAACTCACTTGACTGGTTTAAGTGCGCGTGGGTAGAAAAGAAATTAAAAATAAAAAGAAAGTATCCAGTCAGTCGCATAGAAACGTCGCTTTGATTAGTCCGGTACCGATAAGAAAATAGCATAAGACTTTAAAGATTTTGAAGAAGTCTTCCTAATTTGGGCTCCTAATTAGTGGGACCGGGATTGGGTATTTAACGGTAGGGGGTATCCAACTATACATGATGAAATCACAAATCTTGTATAGCTTACCTCACCGATTTCAAATGCTGAAGAAAGTTTTTCCAGGAATTATTAATAGTAAACTTGGATTTCTGCTTTTAGGAAGAGTTATACTATTTTATTTTTTGCAAAATCAATACATTAAACAGAATTAACAGTAAGAATTTTGCGTAAAAGTTAATGAAGCTTTTCACAATCTATGGTATCTTTGGAAGAAGAATTTTTTAAACTTTTTACCGGTAAATTTTGGACTGTATGACGTTTACTTTAATCGAGTGTATTCAATGAATGTTAAATGAGAAACAATTTGAGAATTGGGCAATTTGAGAATTTGGCAATTTGACTGAAAATTGTATGTTTTTAACCGAAATCTTTATTATTTTCTTGCTTACCGTCATTTCCGGTCATTCAAATGGTAAGATTCAGCCTTCAAAACTGAAAAATTCGATATTTTAAATATCTCAAACTGAATTCAGAATTGTAAATAAAATCATTCAACGTGAGATAATTTTGAATTTAAACCATTTACAAAACTTTGAGTCTAGTAACGAAATATTGGGTGAGGTAGAAAAGGGAATTGACTAGTCCTCCCGAAGTTTCGGGACGACTAGCCAAACTTATCTAAAATATTTGACTACAAATTCCGGGACAACGAGACAATTCGTTTACAAAAATATAAATTTACCAACTTTAAATAAGTTGCAAGGCCTTCAAAATTATAGATAGTATTCGGAAATAATATATATAGTTATATATTTTTTTTTAATTTAATAAAATTGTTTATGTATAATTGTATCAAGTACGATGCAAAAGTTTTTAAATGACATAATTTCTAATAAAAGCAATCAAAATCCAAATCACGTGAAGTTTAGGAATTTTAAACGCTGAAACTCATCCAAAAACTTTTCCTAATATTTTGCGTCGTTTAGCTCAAAATGTATATTTTCGATTTTCTGCACAGTAGGTATCAAAATGACAAGTTATATTAAAAATGGTTGAAAGAAATTTTGTTGGACTTTTTAAAAGCTATAATTTCTCTCTAGGATTTTTTTTTCGTAGGGGAACATGGGGCTGAACGGGACGATTTTTCTTAAGGTTATTTTTCTCATACTAAAATACTTTTTTTCCGCATTCAAAAATATACAAGAACTTGTTGTAACAAGTTTTATTGGTTATTTTTGATATAAAAATGACCATACTCAGGCCTTACAAAATACGCAGACATGAATTTTGTCTCCGTCCTCACTGTCAAAACCTGTGCAAGACTGATGGGCCCAATTTTCACACGAACTGCATTAAACCCACTGTTCGATCGAAAAATCATGACAGACAAGCAATCGCGACCTTCGATTTCGACATTCGGCAGAAATCGAAAGCAATGTGGTCTCTGCTACATCCTGCGCGGTGTCCCGTTTTGCCCCTGCCCATTCTGCCTCCGAAGTACTTTTTCCAAAATGACTCCCGAAAGTCACAATGATACTTACAATCAAAAACGCCTCCACGCAAAAGAAGGGCTATTAAGTACAAAACGGAATGATACTGAAGCGATTGTAATTAAACAAACATTTGTATTTCTTACGTGGAGTTGAAAATCTGTCAAAATTATAACTGGGTACGAAAACGATCCATGCGTCTCATAACTTGAAAAATAACAACAAAATTATAACAAATTGACATGAGAAATCTCGGGAACGACAGAAAACGAAGTTCCTACAACTTCCAGTAGATGGCGTAACACCACAGAGGAGATATAATCATTGTCCCGTTTCGCCCCGGTCGTCATTTTTCCCCATGATCCTCTATTTTGCCTCGTTTGGTTCAAAACTTGAATTTTGGATTTTCCCATAGTATTTTCACCAAATCAAACCAAAATGAAAAGTACTGTCAAAAAATAGTGGAAACAAATTTTTGTAGGACTTTTTAAAAACTGTAATTCATCATTAAAAATTTTATCCGTGTCTCAAGTCATTTGACTTAAAATTTTCTCGATTTTTTTCTTGCTTACCAATATTGTGGAAAAGTGATCTTACCATAAAAATCAGTTAGATCCCTTTCCCTCGGTAAGAAATGTTTTTCTCAATTTCATTGCAAATTAAGCTAAACATTCAGTAAACGCGATATATTATAGTTTATTAGCTCTAATGGAAAATATCATCTCTCAAATTTGTTTGTGGGATGAAAAAAGGGTAAGAAAGCGAAATTGTTACTTGTATAAAAATTGATACAAAAAGAATGTTTTAATAATATTCAATCTTACTTTTTCTTTTCTTGAAGAACATGATTTTTTATTTCAAGAGATAAAAGTTCGTCTGAAGATATTTTTTCATTTTTAAAATGTTATCAGCTTATCATATAAATTTTGCATCGCACCTCTATTGAAACTTCGAGTTTCGATACGTGTAGAGCGGGTTGAAACACGGTGTTTAAATCCCTAGGGTTGAAACATTTTGTTTCGGCCCTAGGGTTCACACCGCCATTTAAATTCACTTTCTTCCCTCGGGTAGGAAATTCGATTTTCGACCTGCTCCACAGGCATAGAAATTCGAATTTTCGATTGAGGTATAATGAAAAATAATATGCATCACTCGGAATGAGTGATGCATACTATTTAGTATTAATCACATACTACATTCCTAGATTTTCTACTTATAATAACGAGATCGAAAACAAGAAATAGGGAAAAAAAGGAAACTTATGAAATAAAAAAATCAAGTTTATCAAAGAAACGATCTGAGATTAAAAATTATGAATTATGTATTTTTATAGCAATTTTTTCAAGAAACCGTGATTTGTGATTAATTATCCAAATTGGCATCAATTGGCTATCGCAAATGCCAGTTGTTTTCAATGTTTTTATCCAACTTCAGATGAAAAATATCTCTGGGATTTACTATGTGATCTCACTTCCTGAACATTTTTCGAAAATCACATTTTACATAAAATTTGAGAATTTTTAAAGAATAGAAACTGAAATTCCATTGCAATTTTTAATATTTCTATTTGAAATGATTTGATTTGGTAAGTTTTTAATTTGGAATTGTTTGAATATTAAGTTTTTTAATTTACAATATTAGCACCTACTTAAAATTTTGAAACATAAATAATAAATGATTTCGATCGTTTTTATTTAAAAACATGTATTAATTTAAAGCCCTTTGCATCGTCTGTTATGTATAAACAATTTTATTACGCTGTTTAAAATATTTTATTTTGGAATACTCTATAATTTTTGAAGATCTTAAAACTTACTCAACTTAGTATACTGTTGATTTAAAATTATTTGTACTCCTAGTAGTAAAATTATTTGTACTCCTAGTAGTAAAATTATTCTACTTAAAATGGTTAAATTTCGATTTTTTAAACGGTTCAAACTGAAATTTGTTCCAGAATGAATGATTTTATTCACAATTCTGAATTTAGTTTTAAATGTTTAAAACTTAAAATTTGTTAGATTTGAGGGCAGAATCTTAAATTTTGAATGCGTGAAAATAATGGTAAGCAAAAAAAAACAAGAATTCGGTTAAAAATACCATATATCATTATAATTAAATCAATAATTTTTCTATTTCATCATTGTCTTAATACTGACTCGCCGAAACTACAATTTATCACATTTATGTTTGAATATATTCAATTTAGAAAGTTTTTAATTTTAAATTGTTTGAATATTAGGTTTTTCATTTGCCACATTTTCACACACTAAAAATTTGATAGCATAAATAATGCGTGATTTTGATCGTTTTTATTTAACATTGTGTAATTTAAAGCCCTTTACACCAAATATTAGACATAATGCAATGTTATTAAATTCAAATAGAAATATATTATTTTGGAATACTGTATATAATTTTGAAGAACTTTAAAATTTGAAAAATATTCAACTTAGTATACTATTATTTTAAAATTGATTGTATTCCAAATTGTAAAAATATTCTACTTGAAATTGTTAAATTCAGATTTTTTAAGCCGTTTAAACTCAAAGTTGTTCTAGAATGAATAATTTTATTTACATCAATTCTGAATTCAGTTCTTAATATTTAAAATATAGAATTTTTCAGGTTTGAGCGCTGAATCTTAAATTTTGAATGCGCGGAAATAATGTAAAGCAAAAATAAAACGAGAATTAGGTTAAAAATAATGTACTATTTTCACTTATATCAATAAGTTTTCTATTTCTTCATTGAACCATTACTGTCTCCCCGAAACAATTTTCAGCTCGTTCTACACCACAAACAAATTTCTATAAACTTTGTATTATACACTATTAATTTCAAAAGTGTGTTTTTAAATGACGGAACACTGTTCATAATATGGATTTTGTATTTTTCGCCATGGAAAATATCTATTTTCTTCATATTTAACATTGATCTGATAAACCTCATACAGACAGATTGTGAAAACTCTCATTAAGTTTCTCATTAAATTTTTACTTCAATTATAGTTTTCAATTGTTTGCAAAGCTTTTATTCAAATTCAGATACAAATTTTTCTCTGGGGGCTTACTGTGCAGAAAAACATAGCTGCGAGCAGAAAATAATCGTAAAAATTGTGACAAATTTTTCTATGATTTAAAAAATTAAAATTATATAGTCATGTCTTATGAAAGAAAACACATTTTTCTTTCATGAAAAAAAACCTTTCCTATAACTCTACTGTTTCCAATTTGAAAAAAAGTAAATAATCTTCAAATATATTTGTTTGTTTAAGAAATATTTTCTTTTTTAAAAATGGTTTCAACCATTTCAGCTACAGCAAAATTTACTTTTAAAATTGTAAGCAACAGAGTTGTAGAGAACGTTTTTCTAATTGTAAATCTAATTGTAAATTGTAAAAAACATTGTTAAAATAAACTTTGTTGTCAGTTAAATTTTTTTTTCATTAAAAACGTTTTTTATTCGAAACGACACAATCAAGGTTATTTTCGACCGCCCGTCACCCCTCGTTGACAACCGTAGTTTCGTCTCAACCCCCCCCCCCCCACACACATATCATTACCAAAAAGTAACGTAGCCCAAATCGCTTTCAAAACATAGAAACGAGGGTGATTTTTCAGGAAGATAGGGTATTATGGAGAAATAAATTCTTTCAAATAAAATTAATGTAAATACCATAATAAATACAATATGAAACACTTTACATTCCTAAGATTTAAAGTCGAAATATATATTGAATTTACAACAAGCGAGATAATTTTCTAACCAAAAGGACGAAGTTTCAATAAAATACATGAATTTTCTACCAAATAGTTGAATTTTTGACTTATAGAGGATAAATTTCGAATAAAAAATGGAATAGTGAAATTTTCAGATAAAACAATTAATATTTATTAAAAAAAAAAAGAACTTTCAGCAAAAAAGTTTAATTTTAAACCAAAGAGGTGAATCCTGGAAAAATATAAGTTTTTATTACACTAATTCAATTTAAATTTTAGATAAAATTTGTCACCAAAGAAAGTTAATTTTGCAGCAAGAAGATTGATGTTCTACCAAAAAACCTGAATTTCCAACGAAATACATCAATTTTTGATCAAAATTGTTGAATTTTAATCCAAAAGGACGAATTATCTACAAAAAAGACAGATTTTCAACAAAGAAAATTAATTTCCGACCAAAAAGACGGATTTTAAAAAAATCAAAAAATCTACAGCTACAAAAGATCAATTTTTTAATTTTATAAAAATGGAATAGTAACATTCTCAACCAAGAAGGTGCATCTTAAAAAAATATGAACTTTATAACAAACTATTTTAACTTTTAACGAAGTAGTTGAATTTTTAACTAAAAAAAAAAATTTTTTAACCAAATAATTAAATGTTCAACCAAAATGTTAAATTTGCATAAAAATAGTTGAATTTTTAACAAAGGATTTAGTTTTTAACTGAATAGTTTAATTTTCTTCTAAATTATTAAATCCTCAACTAAACCAGATTAATTCAGACAGCAATTTTTAATAAAAAATATCAATTTTTACCCAAAAATCGAATGGTTACATTGTGGGTTGAAAAAGCTAATTCTCAACCATTAAAAAACCAATTTTCAAGAAAATAGATGAATTTTCAAGTAAAATGATGAATCTTAAAACAATAAATGTTCAACAAAAGAGGTTAACCCAACAAATTATTTTTCAACCCGTAAGATTAATTTTATAAAAATGGAATAGTTAAATTTTCAATCAAGGAAATGAATGTACAACCAAAATATGATGTTTAGCAAATTATTTGAACTTTCCGCCAAGTAGCTCAACTTCTTACCAAAAAAATATGACTTTTTAACAAAATAGTAGCTGCATTTTCAACAAAATGATAAAATTTTCAACCAAATACTAGAATTTTTAACCAAACGAGATGAATTCCCAACCAAAAATGTAATAGTGGACTTTTCAATTAAAATTATTCGATTTTTCTTGTTGCGTTTTATTAATTTAGTTCGCATATAATCAAAAACGAGAAAAAGGGGAGGAAGGGTATGTTTTTTTATTTTTACAAATTTTTTCTTCAAAAGTTATCATCAGGTAACGTACTAAATGTTATCTAAGTTCGTAACGTTACTTCCACTGACCCTACTCCCCACCCCCCTTTTACTTACCGT